>CATIWM010005874.1:0-18427 GCA_949671775.1 Mallotus repandus | reverse complement strand
ATTATTGCTAAGGTCAACAATAAGCTAAAAGATTAAAAATTCATTCCATATGCAACATATAAATATTGAGTATAAAGTAATAAAAATATAAAAATTCAATACTAAAATTATATAACATTTTATTAGTTTTTCAAATTAATTAGAACTTAAAATAAATTTGTTAATATTAAATAAATAGAATATTTATTGGGCTACAAATTGCATTTGAGATCCGCAAGGTTTGTTATTAATGCCTTAGTGGTTTGATCGAACTTGTCTTCTACTGGGCTTACACTCTACAACCCATATTCCACCATTTCGGCTCAAACATCAAATCAATAGAGCAAAAACATCACACGACCTTTAGGCGGGCGCTCTTCTAAACCTCTAAGCACACTCAATGTCCGCTCTCTGCAGGCAATAGCTAAAACCTCCAGCAACAGCACCAGTAGCAGCAGGGAGCGTCGACAAATAACCAAAAGAGGAAAAAAAATGGTGCACAAGGCATGGAAAATAATACCAAGACCATTGCTAGAAACAGTCTTAAACAACCATGCCCAACACCACCGTGTTCCTCAACCTCTCATTCTTCACGGTCCTCGTGGCTCCGGCAAAACCACTCTCATCCTTGAACGTATCGCATTCAGACACAGACGCGTCCTTTTCATTTCTTCATGCGCAGGTTTAAGCTAGTGAAGTAATTGTTTGTTTCTTTATTGTATCGCAGGTCTTCTTAATGATTGGAATAAAGGCCCACACATCACAGGCTACGTAGATTTTGCTCAATCAATAAAAGATCACCACCCACAAAGTAACAATTCTTTCCCATGGTCGTCTTGGTCTACATGTGAATCTCCAGCTCTGTCTAGTTGTAAAACCCAGCTCGAAAGCTGCCTTGAATCGATGGCCCATAAGGCTGTTCAGCTTGGTGCTATTACCTCTAATCAAATCTTCAACACACTCAAGAAATGGCACGGTCTTGATACGGCTCTTCGGAGAATAATAGTTGATACCAGTAATAATAAAATTACATCCATATCAAAAAATGGAATTTCTGATAAGGTTTCTAGTTTGGTTCTTTGGGACCGGGCGGTTTTCACACTATCTGCTCGATCAAATGCCGCAGAGATTGATGAGGTTTTGGGTTTTAAAGGAAAAGAAAAAGGGAAGAACTTGTCCATAGAAGAAGTTTCGTATTTTAAGGATGCGATTGTGGCATTGAGATTGGCTAAGGACGTTATCGAAATGCAGCAAGGTTGGAGAGCTAATGCCATTGCTCATTTGAATAGGACTGGTGGGTTTTCTAGGTCATTGGCAAATTCTTGTACTGATTGGCCTTGTTTGTTGCTTGAGTTGCTGTCGCAGGCTGCTGAGATTGATTACTTTCAGGTAATTATGAAAAAGTTGCTAACATTATGACTATCCCATTTTGTTAATTTTTCTGCCAAGTACCTAAATTGGTGAAGCAAGTGTTTATTTATTTATTGTTTTTCGTGTGGTCTTCTTGCAGCCAAAGCTGGTCATAAACAATATTGAAGTTCTTAAAAATGCTATTTTAACTGATGATAAAATAGTGTCTGGATCAATGTACCATGACAGTTTAATATGGAGAATTATTGCCTTGGGTGCAAACGAGAGGTGCCTGCCTGTTATGCTTGTCACATCTGATAGGTTAGTCCAACTGCGACCTTTGCCTTTTTGTTACTTATGATTTTTTTTTTATGTGATATCATATGTTTTTTATGGGTTTAAGTTAGAGACCTTTTGAGTCTATCATAGAAGTGCATTCTGTTTTATTCTGGCAAGTTATATGATAGTGTGGGTTCTTATCCTTCCTAGTTTCACCATGCACTTTGCTAAAAGATTACAATTCTGTTATACTGAGATCCAAACTTGTTATCGTGATTCTATGAAGTTTATCCCTTCATTTGACAGGAGTTGTGTTTCATAAGAGCAAGCATTTTTTGTTTTATATCTTGGTTAAGCTTATAAATTTTAGAAGTCAGTTGGCAACAATAAAGCTGTGCTTGATTCTGTAACCAAAAACTTGTCAATCTAAAGCGACTGTCATCTAAATACCATTATTCAAGCAAGGTTTGCTTAGAGTGTGTTATTAAAAAATATACAGCTTGCAGATATAATGAACAGTTAACTTTAAGTCATTATCAGAAATGCTTTTATTGGCTTTACATCTTTCCAAAGATGTATTTGATAAATGCGTGGAATGGAGAAGGAGAATCTGTATAGCCAACCCCAGTTAATCAGGCTTAGTTGGGTTGAGTTGTATCAGAAATGCTTTCTGCACTTTTAGGCTTGCAGGATTGGTGCCCTTGGTTTAGCCTGCCAGGCGTGACTTTTACAGGTTATTCTCCTTATTGAACTTCAATATTGCATACATGTTAGACATGTAAATGCTACTCAGATGGGAATTTATGACACTGACTAAACTAAAAGTTATTGCTAAAATGGACTTGAGACTTGGCCTCTTTTCTACTCCTATTTAATGTTTGTGTGTGTGTGTGTATATATATATAAAGGAAAATGAGTTGACCTGCACGAGTGATGCCCTTGCTTCTTAACTTTCTATTTTTCTTTGAAGTTATCTTCTAATATTTTCTCCCTTCTCTCCTTTGATTTATTGTTCTAATTAATACTCTTTCTGTAGCTACTATTCATACCAGGCCTACTTGGATTTTGGATTTCCAGACATATTTATCTCCCGTGAGGTAATCAGACTTAAACTGCTACTACTACTACCAGTCTTTCGCTGCTGCTCCTGCTACTACGTACCCTCTGTTTGTGTAGCTATGTTTGTGCATGCCGTATCTTCTGTTTTATTCCCTTTTCTGGTTATGGATTAGTTTTAGGTTACTGAAATATCTTTTGCCTTTTTTTTTTCTTGCCTATGGCATCGATCTTATTAATTTTTAATGCAATCCTTTTATCAATGCTTGTGCTTGATACCATCTGATGAGGAGAGGGAGTGAGAGGGCACGTTGGAGGTGCAAGGCTTATTTCAGTGAATATTGCATACTATTTGCACGTGTCACTCTGAGTATTGAAAAAACAGAGACACAGAAAAGTAGCTTACTAGCTGCATAAGTGAAGTATATATTACTAGGGTAAATGAATGGGTTTAAGAAGGCAGGACAAGGTAAAAAGACCACAAATTTTCTGTTGTTTGGGGGAGGGAGGAGAATTCGTGAGAAATAGATTAAGCTTGCCATTCTTTCATTCAGCTAGATAAACAATCTGCAGTCTAACTTTGAAATCTTAATATCAAAATTAGCTGAAAGTAGAGTGAATAGGTAAATGGTTCCCATGAAAGTTGACCCCTAGTTTTGATCCCAAATGAGAGATAAGATAATGAAGGTGAAATTTCTTGAAAATACCCATTGACCCACATCACGAACTCATTAAAATGTCAAGGAAAAATAAATTTTCCGCTAAAAGGACGTAAATAAATTATCACTTTCCTTTTTTTTCCCTCTCCATGAAAATGAAAAAGTTGAAAAATAATTTCTTAGTTCCTTGCTTTCTGTTGTTCCATTTTTACATCCCTTACATTCTTCCACTTGGTTTTGTTCCCAACAATTCTGTTGGTATTTGTGCAGCAACATATTTTTGTTTCTCTTAATTAGACTTTGACTTTCTGATTTTATTCTTATACTTTTATGTTGCACACAAAATGTCTAAATATCTATTTTAAATAATGATTTCTGTGCTTGTTGCTCATTCTAGTTTTCATTATCTACAGACCTTTGGATGGACTCCACAGGAAGCTAAAATTCATATGGTCACCGACTACTTCACTCATTCAGAAGTGAGAAATCTTTGTTGACTTTTTTCCTGATAGAATTTTTTGTCTAAATGTGAAATTACAGATCAAGGGTCCCTAAAGACAGTTAATTAGGAGACAAAATAGTCCGAGTCTCATCATTTTCTGTATCCCATGTCAATAATTTTCTACGTAGCTGTCTCCTAATAGCTTTATGAAACTTAACATCACCTATGCTGAATTGTAGTGGACAGTGATTGTTGAGGTGCTAGGACCAAACCCTCGACATCTCTTCGAGCTTTATGCACTCAAGCAAAGCAGCTATTACCAGAAGTAAGTACAACTGCTCTATTGCCTCAAAATGTTTGCAGTCATTAATTTAAAGCTTTAAATGCTAAAATTATTTCTTTTTCCTGTATGGATGTTGAAATAATCGTATTGCACATTAGAACTTGAATAGATTATATGTCACTTTCATATACTTTCATATACGTGCATATGCATGTTACATTGCACACAGTGATACATGTATGTAATTATGTTTTTGGATAATCAGATTTTGTTGATGGGTTAGCACTTTCGTTTATCTTTTGACTCCTTATATTCCAAACTGCTTTACATTCCATTTCCATGGGTATCTCTCTCTTGCATCTCATAAACACACAACGTAGATTTATAGTCGATAGGATAGAAAGTTATGAAATGTCTGAACTTAAAACCCCATTTATCTATCAAATTGAATTATATGCATTTAGAAATGATGCTGCATATTTTATTTATTTATTTATTTATTTTTTACCATTGTTAACTGTAGGGTGCTGGAGGACAAGGGCAGCACATTCGAGGATATTATAGATGCATATTTGGCACATCTGCAGGTAATCTTTACAATTACTGACAAATTAGCATCTGACTATTCTTTTGTACTCTTTTGTTACTTTTGGTTAATCTATGGTAGAATGTGAAAAGCAAGAAGTAAAAATGTCTAATTCTTAAGGCTCATCTACCAAATCAATTCAAGACTTATCCTAATTTTTTCTTAGTTGAAGTTGCTGTCCTGCATTATGATCTTCAATTGCTTAGTGAATGAAGAGTTTTTCAACACCAATACATAATAGTGCAGTTATTTAATAAGCATAACAATAGTTGTTGATATATCAATAATATTTCATTAACCGTTCAAGGGTTTATTGTGCAATGACGTGAGCTGTGTGCGTTATGCCACTTTTTGGCATTTCATTTTTGTTATCAAAAAGAAAAACAAAGGAGACAAGTGAAAAAATGACTATAAAACTTGCCTAAGAAACACCAGTACTATCTGGGCTTTTTTCCCTGATATGCAAAGCACTCTCTTGATAGCTTGGTGATGCTCTGGATTAACCAGTCTACTTTTCTTTACCTGGAATTGAACCAATTTCTGTTGGATGGAAGGCTTATTTACCAACAAGCCCATATGTTGTTTCTTCCCTAATTTGATAAGATGTCCTATCCAATGAATTCTCTTGTTACCAAGAACACTTGATTCTGGTCCTACAATTACCAGGCCTCAATTTGATTCAAATCCAAATTTAACATGTAAAATGTAGTGTTGAATCATGTCGTCATTCAAAGTGTCTTTTTTATCAATTAACATTCATTGTTTGGCATGACAAAATTATTTGTCCTGGATTGATAGGTCTATAACCTTATCCTTTATAATGTAGTGTAAACTCATGTTATCTGACCCAAGTTTGCCTTGATTAAGTTGCATCTTCATTGCTTGGTCTTTCCTTTGTTTTAAAACACAGTATGTTTGCATCTTCACATATATTTAACCATGTGTTCATATCAACTATTCATTACTGCCTCAATAGCTCCTCTTATTACTTAATTTAAGGTTACTGTGGTGAATCCTGCCATTGATAAAGCACTTTCAATTCTGCAAAAATTTGCTGATGATGCACGAGGTGGAAAAATTCCAAAAGATAGATTACGTTTTGGTGCTCCTTGGAGGCACCCTCCAAAGAGAGATGACCCTACTCTTTCCTCAGAATGGGCTAAGCTTCAACTAATGGATTTCATTCAATCTCTTGTAAATACAGAATTTGGGGTACGATTCTTTTTCTTTTCAAAGAAACTAATTTCCAATATTGTGATGCTTGTTTGCTTATCTTAACTATGGTTTTCTTTTTTCTTTTATTTTTTGGCTCTTCATATCAAGAAACTTCTGTTTACATGTATGCCTAGTCCAACATGGTATTGGGAAAAGATCTTTAATACTTGAATATATCAAGAAATCATACTCAGCTAATTTCATACTTTATATCAAAATTTTCAACTTATTTGTAGTGTCACTAGACATATCCTGTCCTAATATCCTTATTCGACATGAATGCTTGGAACAATCCAAAGAGTCAAAGTAACTACAAATGTATTTATATAGATTTCAAAATAAGAAAATTTACTCATTTAAGGACATTTAAAACATCACAAGTCATGACTCTGATCTCCCTGTTATAAATGTCTTAGGCATCCATTGTTAGATTGGTCTTCAATAACTTCTGCATGCATGTCCATACATAGCGCATGTTATGGTTCCTAACATCCTCAAATGACTATTACTTGTAATGGACTCCCTTATTTTTCTTGAAGACTCCCTTAGTAGTTGGAACTTTTGATAGTATTTGAAAGAGGCTGCAGTTCCTGGGTACTATTGTCACTGTGTTGCATAATTTTTAATTCAATTTCCCTCCTACTTGGTGCAGATTAATTATCTAGCTGACTGTAGTCTTGAGATCTTTGATGATCCTTGTACTCTTGCATTGTTGGAGGTATTCTCTCATCCATTTTTGATTTTCTGAGCTATGCATCAGTTGGATTTAGCTTGCAAGAACACTTTTTTAATGTCATTATTTACGTGTCCTTTTTAAATTTTTTTGGGAGTATCAGGTTTGCTTGATCTCTCTGTTTCTCTTCTTCTTCAGTTAAAGCCTGGTCATGTATTAAATCAGATTCTCAAATATTAATAAAATGCTTAAGTAGATGAGTTCAGTTAATTTTTTCAATTGATCATTGGTCCAATTGCACATAACTTTCTAGGTTGGTTTGCTTCACGCACAACGTGATCCGTCCTTCATTCGCCCTGTATCTAGAGGCATTCAGAGATGTCTTGTCCGATGGTAAATAATCTTCTCCTTTGAATTTGTTAACTAAAAAGTGTGCATGCAAATGCTATATTCTCACACATGATGATATCTTCTTACAGGCTTGTCCAAGAGAGGATGTGCATGAGTTCCTGGAATCTGCTCCAGTATATGTGGCAACGGATTATGCGTGGCCGTAGCTATCGTCATTTGATGCTAGAAGTGGGCTATAATAAATAAATGAGATAAAGCATAAGTTTCACTGCTTCACCTAATTTGGAATACTTAGTTTATTCAATTGGCAATGAATATTCATATCTCTCACCATTCAAGAGGATAAGCTTTTGTTTCGATAAAAAATGGAAACCTGGAACCAAATGATTGGCTTCAAACTTGTGGTTAACATGAAGTGCTTGTTTGGAACACTTGGTGCTGATATGAGGTGGTAGAGGTTGTTAAATTAATTATACTACAAGGATGCTGGTCTTCTGCTGCAACACAGAGAAATCTCAGGTTCAAGTTTTGAAAATGATAATTTTATTCATATAAGTTATATTAAATTTGTGCTTTAGTTCAATGATACATGGACAAAGTTTTAGGAATTACAATTGCAGTTTATGTACTTTCATAGAGAGTTTGTGAATACCAAATCTGAATCATAGGATACATGTCTTATACATGTGAAGTTTCCGATTCATTTAGCAAAGGCATATTCACTAAGGCAAGTTCTTTATAGGTTCAATTTTTCATGGGCAAAAGTAAGTTGATTTCTGAATGCGGTAATATTGCTGTAGATCTTCCAATACATTTTTCCCCATAGTAAAGAGTGGCTAGGATGGAAAAACTTCATCAACTCTTTTAAGCACTCAAGTTTACTGGATTAACTTGTAAACTTGATTCACGTTTAATAATATATTTTGTAATATAATATTGTACAACTTGTAGCTTAATTCTTTTTTTCTTTGTAGGCCCTAAAAGTTTACTGGTTGTCTTACTGTCCTGAATTATGGTAATTTTCCAATTTGTTCTAATTTTACATTGTGCAGATGATGATCAGCAGAAGTTTAGAGAGAGGAAAATTTTAATTTCTGTAAGATTTTCCTTTCCTTGCTTGTATTTAATAGTTGGTGCATTTATTTACATGTGTATGTATAAATTGCCAAAGCGCATTCAATTTTTTTGGGATCCAATATCAAATTATGATGTTAAAATATTTTTTAATGTCTGGCAATTCTGTTATTTTCGAGTCATTTAGGCCACTGATCTTACTATTGTGTTGCTGTAATTACCTTTAAAGTAAACTAAAAACTTAAAAACTACATACTTTGAACAAGTTTTGACTTGAACATCTACCACAAAATCAGACTGTTAAAGAAGGGATCATCTAGGTTAGTGATTATGTTACCCTAATTAACTAACATGTAATTATTAACTTACCTAGGTTAGTGATTATGTGGCCCTAATTAACTAACATGTAATTATTGAACTTACCAGACGGCATGTTGAATAGAGGTATTACATGCAAATTTTCAATTGCATGCTGTCACAAAAAGATCCAAAGACATACCCATGAGTCACTATTTAATATATGGGGGCATATACACTGCATAAAACTGAGATTAGAGGAGGGGTGCCAGGAGTAGGGGTGAGCATTCAGTTCTAGCCGAAGTTTGACCCCTAATTGAAACTGAACTGAACTAGAAAATGGGTATTTGAGGGACCTGAATTTGAACTCATGTCCTCAAAGAAGGACCAAACTGCGCCTTCCACTAGGCTGAAGGCGTATATTTGTTGCCTTTTAATACGTATTTTTATATATATTAATTTCTTTTGACTGAAATAAACAAAAAAGGAAAGGAATTGCAGGACCTGGGACCTGAACTATAGTCCTTTAACAAAGACTAAAAAGCACATTCCCTTGAACTACTAATAAATATATATTTTATACATGCATTGGTTTGGTTTTAGCTGATTTTTTTTTCTTTAAAATAGAGACCGAGCTGAATCGAATTAGTCAGTTTGGTCCGGTTTTTTGGTTTTTGTTCTTTTTCCTCACCCCTAGCCATGATCTCCTCTATCCCACCTATAGATGTGCATGCTCGTGTGCCTAATGCCCTTGAAACTACATGCAATACCATTTCAAAGATGTAAAGCAGAAAACAAAAAGAAAAGGGCAGGTGGATTGTTAACTAGTTCACCACTTAAGCACAAACGATGCTATTTTTAACAAGTGAATTTCTCATGTGTAGGTTGCTTTGGCTGTCCCTTGCCCAAAATTGCATGAACCCAGTTGTGAAGAATCCTAATTTTTTGGCACTTGGAGATAATTCTTTTGTACATAGTGAGGTTAGTATAGCAATTTCCACTCTTCGGAATTGATCAAGGATCCTATTCATTGAATCTATTTACAAATTACTCTTCACCCATGATTAATTGAAATGACATATGTGATATGGTAAAGAGCAAGCTAGCACTTGAAATGTCTGTTGGCTTGTCATGACTTTAGTACCTGGTGGCTGCATAAATGTATTTCCCTTAGGTGTTCTAGTTTCATTTTATGCATCATTCATTAGTCTACAATGAAAAGCATCATTTGAAATGCTTGTTTACGTTGCTACTTTGCCAGTGATGTGTTTTTTTTTTTTTTTGGCTAACTTAGCTTGGTTTTTGAGCTGTGTAGAATCGTAGCTAATCAGATTGTTGGGATTTTGAATCTGCTAGTGTAGCCTAGCCTCCATTTTTGAATTTTACAAGCATTAGTAATGGCGTAATTGGAGAGAGAAAATGTTTGAAGTAGAGTTGAGTATTTAAAATTCCACGAGGATATATAATAATATTCTAGCGCCTAATGGGAAAGATTTGCTGGGGCCGTTTATTTTCACTTTTAGGCTGGGACACCTTGCAAGGACCCATAAGGATCCAAAGTCCTTCCACCCATGTTATTAGTCATCATTGCATATTATATGCAGTAATAAATCACATTTAGTTCTGATTACCTGCACCAAAAAGCAAAATTTGAAAACTGTTGCTACTATTGTGCAAATGTTGGAAGAATTTGGGTGTCGGGCATATGTAACAACACATCCACAGAATCAATTAAGAGATATTTTTATATTAGATCTACTTATACGGAATAGCAAAGGGCACTTGACATTTTTTGGATGTTGTGTTACCCTCTTGAAACAAAGGTAAGGAGATTAAAATTGAAAACTGAGGGCAGAAAATTGCAGCACACAGCGGAATTGCCGCAGAAATATTCTCAACAAAAGTAAATGATGGAACCTTAGAGGCAGCACACCAAACTCAAAATGGCCCGGATGTTATGGCTTTTTTCTTCCTAATTGATCCAGAGGACATCCTATTATTACCTTTGGACCTTTTTTTTTAAAGAGAAGGGACATAAAACTGTAAAGTTAATTAATAACAGATCATGTAATTGAATTATTACTTGCCTCTTTTTTTTTTTCACTTGTCAACTAATTCGTCCGAATTCAGAAATAATAAGAGCACCCTCATCAAATTTTCCATATGTTATTGTGTATAAATGGATAGAGCAGCAGGCATTCCACTGGCTGCTTGGCATAGAATATAAAGGCCGGCCTGATTAGGAGCAAAGATCGTTGGCCTTTGTAATTGTTTGCGACTAATACGGTAAATAATTGGCCAAATATTTCAAACAGGCTTAGCGGGTCCACAACAGTACTCATCTGCATCACCTCAGTCTGCCTCTTCTGCTCCCTCCCTATTTCAGACGCACTCATTGCTCCTCCTTTACAAAAAATATAAAAAATAAAAAACCTCTTTTTCCTTTCGTTTTGGTGCTGCTCAATTCAACTTTTCAATGATCTCCAAGTAAGTGATGCACACTACACTAAACACGAGCTTACTCATATTATTGTTCTTCTTCTTTAAATCAACTCACCCACATTTCGCTTGCCCATGCAATCTTCCATTTCTTGTAAGCCAAGAATATACACCGAAACGAAACTCAAGTGCCACTAGCGTTTAGTTAGTTCATTTTCATTAAAGAAACATACACAGTAATCTCGAATGCACTTCGTTCACCAACTAAACATACAATAATCATCTGGGTATTGCAGGACTTGATCATTTACAGAGACGAAGACCTCCAAAAAAAATGAACGGCGTAGACGCGATGGCAAGATGGAAGAGCTTGAAGCAACGGCTATCATTCAAAGCATTTGGCTGCTGCGGGGCAACCTGGAGTTCTACACCAACCATCAGAACCATTATGGAGCAAGAAGAAGAAGAAGAAGAGCAGCCCATCATCGTTCAACACCAACTCAGCGATCAACCAACTTCGGCGGCGACGATGATGGGTTCTTCAGGGATGAACCTGGCGACGGCATTAGCTGCAGAGCGCAGTTTACGGAGATCAAACGTGGGTCCCACCATGACGAAAAATGTGGGACAACCAGTGAAGACCTTGATGAGATTGATTGAAGAAACGGAGGGCGTAGATTTGATGAGGAAAAAGAAGAGGAGAGAGACTGACGAGCACAGGTTTATTACCAAGAAGCCGGAGGAGCATGAGCTTGAGAATGATTGGGTGTGCTGCGTGTGCATGGAGAGGAATAAAGGTGCAGCTTTTATCCCGTGTGGGCATGCCTTTTGTAGGGGATGTTCGAGGGAAATGTGGCTGAATAGGGGCTATTGTCCTATTTGTAACCGTTCGATTGTCGAAATCCTTGATCTCTTTTAATTTTTTCTTTCTTCAGTTTTGACTTTTTCTCTCTTGATTTTTGTCTCTTAATCTAAAGTCTTAAAATTTTCTGTTTTTGGAGTGTGAGCCTGCGAAATTGATTAATTAATATTCCAGCAATTTTTTTTCCAAATCTAATAATTTGGTAAAAAGTAGGTTTCGTTTGATTGTTTAGAAAATTTGATTTTATGTTCGTTAATGGTATATTGTACCTAAGTTATTATCATGAAAAAATAATTTCAAAAACTTTTTTATCATGATTATTATCAAAATGAAAGGAAAAAAAATAATTTATATTTTTTTGTTGTGATCTTATCTAACACAACATAATTTTTATTTGAAAAAATATAATCAAATAAATAGGGCAAATGGTATTTACTTTAAAGGCTATTTTGGTAATTTTATGTCCATTAATGATATTTTACAAAAAAATTTAATAGAATAGGTAAATAGTATATCAAAGGGAAAATATATACTCTTTCTTCTTAAATAATTGACGTTTTAAAAGTCTAATTTTATTTCTAAATAATTGACGTTTTAAGTTGCCAATACGTTTTAACTACTTTGTTTTCCTATTTCACCTTTATTTAATATAGAAGTATTAATTGAATAGAAATCTATTTCTTTTGAAACTCTATATTTTTTTTTGGAAAATATGATTTCATTAAACAAAGACAATGCCCAGAGGACTATAAGCTTTCATCAGATGGATCAACCATCCTGGTGAAAACAAAATAAGAGGATGAACAACAGGCATCCTTAAAGGAGATTGTTAAACTGAACAACCTCAATAAAACAACAACACAATCAAGATTAAACAAACTAAAGAACAAACCCACAAAATATTCTAAGCTCAACCATAAGGGATGCACTTTGCTTATGCTACAGATACAAACAACGAAGATCCAACATTCATCTCCACTGGATTCACCCAATTGTAGCCTGGCCCTTAATCGATCTGTACCTCCCTATGCTCTGATGATGGATATAAACTCCATTCTTGCCTTGATTGTAGTTGTACAGTCTTACTTGAAACAAGCACAACCTTAATATCACCAAATATAAAACAAATGGGATGAACCCACACAATCATGAGTATGAAAACTCAGATATGATATATTACAAAAAAAAAACAAAAAAAAAAAATGGTATTTGGTTGAGGTTTTGCCCAAAAATCCAACCAAAACTAGTGAAAACACAAGGAAGAAGACGAGACTACAGTAGACAAGAAGAGAGTCTAAAAAACAGTAATTCACACCCCTTTTTTCTCTCCTTTTGAAACTCTATATAAAACTAATAATTGGTTAAGGAAATTATTATAAGGGTAGTATAATATTTTACACCTATATTAAATACATTCCTTAATCTGTATGAAGAATTCTTAAACGACAATTATTTAGGAACAGAGGGAGTAAATTTAAAATGTTTACGGACAAATAATATAATATGATAACATAGAAAGTATTAAGAGTAATTTACCCTTTATATTTTCATTTTTTTATTTTTATTTTTCTTTTTCTTATTGTTAAATAATTCTATTTGGAAAGTTATTTCTTATAAATTGGTTAAATTGTTTTTAATTTTTAGCTAAAATTTAACTGGTTGAATATGATATTGATAGACATTAATTTTATTTTTTAATTTTAGATAAAATCTTCTTAACTTTGTTCCAATTCTTTTACTTTTTCATGATTTATATATTGTTTATTTTCTGGTAGCATTTTTTTTTCTTTTTGAGCTTATGCATACTACTTCTCATCATTGTATATTTATGATTGTCACATGATTAAAGAAAATAATTTCTTATAACTTATTCTTATTGTGTATATATTATAGATAGATGATCGAAAAATCAAAGAACAAGAATATTTTTAATTTTTTAAGTTGTAATGTACGCATCACTTATCAATAGTACTGTTTGTACAATTATGTATTGAGCTGGATTAAGAAGAGCGTAAACTTAGAAATATTATTATCTTAGATGTGATGTTTGATATGATCCTCAAAAGGCATTTATGTGCAAATTGGTGTTCTATTTGTTTAAGATGGTGGATTGATCAAAGAGCATGAGAAAATTTGGCATGGAGCATTAAATTGGGCTGAATTTGAATCAATTTGGGAAGTTTGCACATAGATATAATTTTGTGTAAAAGGATGGACGAATTCTTTAGTCTTTTTCTGTTTTTAGAGTCAAATAAGGAAGATCCAAGAAGATTCTTGAAGATTTGAGAAGATTCAAGGACATTCCAAGTCTAAGTCAAAAAGTCAACAAGTCAAAGTCAAGGTCAAAGAAGGAGTCCAAGTTATATTAGGATTTTTGTATCTTCCTATTTAATGCTCGATTAATAGGAAACTTCTTATATTTTCTAATTTTTTCAAATTTGTTCTAATTTTGAAGGGATCCTTCTTAGTTAAGGATTTTCCTTTATAGGAGTCTTTAAGAATAAGTAAGAAACCTTTTCCATTAAGGATTAGAGATATTACATGCCTATATAAAGGCTACCAATATGTAAAACGAATTTAGAGATTATTATCAATATTATTGAGTTATTTAGCAAGGTTTGCTTTGCTTTCTTGTGTTCTTGATAGAATACAAACTCTTGACTTATCAAAGGAGTGATCAACCTTTGTGGCATCTTCAAGATTGGGGTTTTAAAGATTTAGTTTCTTTAGGGTTCTAATCTAATCAATCATAACTTGTATTCTAGTCTCCTAGGGCGCGTATAACAAATTAATTAAGGGTTCCTAGGGCAAGTCGTCTAGTGGGTTCTTATCATAATAAGATCAAGGAAAATAATTATGAATGTTAGAGTTATAGACAGATATGAGACAATGATGGACACATCAATTTTTTGCATACTTAATGATTAATCACTTCAATTAATCTAAAGGATCAATCATTAATTGAGAAAGGAAAAATAACAACACAAATAAATATCATATGAGTTCAAAACATTTAGCAAGCAAAGAGCACACATCAATGTAAGCAAGAACCATCTATCATTCCAAGTTCATACTTAATAAAATTTAATCTCTCCTTATTGAGAGGTTTGGTGAAAATATCTATAAGTTGATTGTTAGTATCAACAAATTCAAGCAAGATATCACCACATGGCACATGTCATGTAAGAAATGATGTCTAATATCTATATGCTTTGTTCTTGAATGTTAAATGGGATTTTTGCTAAGGTTTATAGCACTTGTATTGTCACATTTAATTGAAATATGTTCAAGTTCTATGCCATTGTCCCTAAGTTGTTATTTTTTCCATAATACTTTTGAGCAACATTAACTAGCCGCTATATATTTAACTTCGGTCGTGGACAAGGCAACTGAAACTTGTTTCTTGATAAACTAAGAAACTAAATATTGTCCTAAAAATTGATAAATTTTGGAAGTGCTATTTCTATCTAGTAAGCTACCAGTAATGTCTGCATCCATAGAGCTAACTAAGTCAAAGGTTAAACTCCTAGGATACCAAAGTCCTAAATGCATAGTTCCACTAAGGTATTTAAAAATTCCCTTAATGGCATTTAAATGTGACTCCCTCGGACATTGTTGGAAACATGCACACAAACAAGTAGCAAACATTATATCTGGTCTACTTATGGTAAGGTAAATGAGGGATCCTATCAAACCTCTATATCATTTTTCATCAACCAGTTTCATATTCTCATTCTTGGTAAGTTTGGTGGTAGTGCTCATTGGAGTTTTACTTGTCTTAGCTCCTTTCATACCAAACTTCTTGAGAATGTCTCTTGTATATTTGGTTTGAATGATGAAGATCCTATCCTTACATTGCTTAATTTGAAGTCCAACGAAGAATTTAAGCTCACCCATCATGCCCATTTCAAATTCTCCTTACATTAGCTTAGAAAATTCCTTACACAAGTAATGGTTAGTATCACTGAAAATAATGTTATCAACATATATTTAAACAATAAGACAATTATGTTTGGATTTCTTGATGAATAGAGTTGTGTTAAGTTTTCATTTAAAGATTCCTTTCTCTAGCAAAAAGTTACTCAACCTTTCATACCAGGCTCTAGGAGCTTGCTTCAATCCATACAATGCTTTGGAAAGTTTAAACATATAATTAGGAAAGTCAAACTTTCAACTCAAACCTCCTCTTTAATGAAACCATTTAAAAATGCATTTTTGACATCCATTTGAAAAAGTTTAAAATCCATGTAAGATGCAGATTAAAGTAACATTATAATAGCTTTTAACTTTGCAACGGGGGTAAAGGTTTTATCATAATCAATGTCTTCCTCTTGATTATAACCCTCAGCTACTAATCCAACTTTATTTATAGTTATGAAACCTTATTCATTCATCTTATTTCTAAACACCCATTTAGTGCCTATAATATGATGATGTTTAGGTCTAGGAACCAAGGTCCAAACCTTGTTTCTCTGAAATTGATTTAACTCTTCTTGCATAGCAAGGACCCAAAATTCATCACCTAAGGCATCATCAACATTTTAGGGTTCAATTTGAGAAATAAAGCCTAAATTAACAATAGATTTAAAATGAGATCTAGTAGTTACCCCCTTTAAAGTGTCACCAATTATGATATCTTGAGGATGAGATTTCTTGAATAGCCATTCCTTTGGAAGTTCATCCTTTAAGGTGGGTTGAGTACTCTTCTTATCTTCTTCCTTGTTAGCTTCATCAATTTCCAATGGCTTGTTGGCATTTTCTTCTTGAATATTCATCTCAATAAAATCCTCTACAATGTTGTCAACACTACCAAAATCCTTTCTAGGATTAAGTGGGTTGGATTCATCAAATATAATATACAGTGACTCTTTAACTACTAAAGTTCTTTTGTTAAAGACTTTATATGCTTTGCTAGAGGTGGAGTAGCCGAGGAAAATTCCTTCATCAGCTTTAGAGTCAAATCTCCCAAGATTGTCCTTGGTGTTTAATATAAAGCACTTGCATCCAAATACTCTAAGTTATGAAATTTTAGGTTTTCTATTTTTCAAAAGCTCATAAGAAGTTTTATTTAAAATAGATCTTTTGAAAACTCTGTTTGTTGTATAGCAAGAAGTGTTAACGACTTCTGCCTAAAAGTATAAAGGTAAATTATACTCATGAAGCATGGTCCTACCCATTTCCATTAGAGTCCTATTCTTCTTTTCAACTACCCTATTTTGTTGAGATGTTCTTGGAGAAGAAAAGGTGTGTGAAATACCATTTTCATTGCAAAAGGTTGTGAAAAATTCATTTTCAAATTTGGTTCCATGACCACTTCTAATAAATAAGATGCAAAATCCTTTTTCTTTTTGAACTATTTTTGAAAAACTTTCAAATGCTTTAAATGCATCATTTTTATGAACAAGGATACACATCCAAGTGAATCTATAGTAATAATCAACTAAAATATAAGCATAGTGCATGCCACCCAAACTAACAACCCTAGTTGGTCCAAATAAATCCATATGAATTAGTTTGAGTGGCCTAGATGCGGACACTACATTTTTTAGCTTAAAGGAAGATTTTGATTATTTTCCTTTTTAACAAGCATCAAAAGTCTTGTCTTTAGTGAACTAGAGTTTGGGTAACCCCACTACAAGTTCATGCTTACTAAGGTCATCTAAAAGCTCAAAATTTGCATGTCCTAGTCTTTTATGCCAAGTCCATGTGTTATGGGAAATAGACTTTAAGCATTTGAAGTCTTTGTTATCAACTTTATTCAAGTCGATGACATAAACCTAATTTACTTAAGCATAATCTTACATAATTTACCTTATTTCACATATCATATAATTGACTAATGTTAAGTAAATTATGCTTAAGGCCATCAACAAGCAATATATGATGAATTGATAAGGATAGAGGGTTACCAATTTCTCCAATGGCTACTATCTTTCCTTCGGCATTATCTTCAAAGGTGACATGACCTCCATCCTTAGCATGAAGCTTGTTAAATTGCTCCTTATCTCTCGTCATGTGCCTTGAGCATCCACTATCATGATACCACTTCCTTTTAGCTTTTGTGGACTTCAAGCACACCTATAAACAACACATTTAATTAATCTTTTGAACCCAAATCTTTATTAGTCTATGTTGGTTAGTCTCAAAGTAGTCCAAAAAGAAGCATATATTACTAGTGTGACCTTTGATCATGCAATAAAAGTATTCAACATTGGCAAATCTATTTCTTCTAGGAGCATATAATTGTCTAGTATGTAAGATGTGCCTTTTGTGTTGTGTGTATTATTGTTGTGTGGGCTTCCTAAAGGTATTTTGTGCCATAGGAGGAGAATGATGCATACATTGACAATGGCATTTTATATTGTGAGGTGATTGTGTATCATGCTTAGGAATATTGTATCTAGTGTACATGTAAGCATGTCTAAGTTGGGGCCTTCTAGGTTGTGCCTTAGACTTTTGTGTCAAACAAGGTTGAGTCTTGGAAGACTTTGCCTTGACACTAGGTACATGAGGCAATTTAGCCTTGATGGGTTAAGTCTCAAGAGGTTTAGAAGTATAAAGAGAAGATTCACATGAAGCTTTAATAAACTTGATATGTGATGGTGATGAGGAAGACATTCCATTTATATATCCTGTAGACGGCGGGGTTTAGCACGCGCCAAAGTTTATTGCAACCGCGACACTGTTTGAGCTCAGGGCTCTAGGGAACACACTAATCATTGTCACAAAGACATGGCGTGGAGATGAGGAGTCGCCACCCAGGGTAATAACTGGGACAAATCGAAAGTGGTGGTAACTCGATTCTCTAATACAAGCTAGCACCACAACCAGGAGTTCTAGATACGGAATACCAACTTCTTTTAGTCTTGTGTTCATTTAGAT
>CATIWM010005865.1:0-22848 GCA_949671775.1 Mallotus repandus | reverse complement strand
GTAGTTTTTTGTCGATACATTGCATGCAAATCATAATAGTTAAAAAAATTTTATTTTTCAATGTCTTTGTTATATTATTCAGTGTGTATTTGTAGATCTTGTATAATTTTAGACTATTTAATTAACAAAATGTGATTTTTTGTGTGTTTAATTGATGGTTGATTTTTTTGTTTCAGTTATAAGTTAAGCATTTTGCTTAACTGCTTGGGTGGAAGCTATTTGCTAAATAGATTCAGAACTTGTGAATCTGTTTATTTTGTATACATTATTTGATCTCTAGGTCTGACACTATAATTTCGAGTGCAAAATTAATAAGGGTGGAAGCTTGTTCCCATTTTCTGTCACTGATTCTTCACTGTGAATCTGGTTACGCTCTGGTTGAGGCTCAGTCTTCTGCATAAAGGTATATTATTTGTATATTCTTGGTATCTATGTTAATAAATGTATTTAGGATATTTTTTTCATGTGATTTGCTAAGTTTAACTAATACTGTCGTCTTGGTATCTAATTTGTTTTTGTTAGATGAAACTTGACAGTGGCAGTATTCCTGCCACTAATAATTTGAGGTTGGAAGCAGCACAGAATGTGCCAATCCCAAAAATACAAACTACTAATCCTGAGAAGCAGACTGAGCCTGCCAAAAAGAAAATAAAAGGGATGAAAGCCAGAGCTAAGTGCTGGTTGCATTTTGATAAAACAAAGGATGAAACAGGGGGCCCTGCTACCAAATGCAAATATTGTGTAAAAAATTCTGTGCTGATACTAAAAAAATGGCATTTTTAGTCTTAGGAATCATATATTGACTTGCACTCAAATGCCCCATAGTAAAGACAGTAAGCAGTCTCTTTTAACACTACTGCTTGCATCTGATGATTCTGAAGCATAAAATTCACAGTTAGAAGTAACAGGCACGTGGAATTTTGACCAAGAAGCCATCCATAAAGCACTTGCACATATGTTGATTGTTGATGAATTGCCTTTCAAATTTGTCGAAGGTGATGGCTTTAAAAATTTGTTGGAACTTGTTGCCTTAAGTTCAAAATTCCATCTAGATGGACTTTTTCTAGTGACTATTACTCCATGTATCTTGATGAAATGGTGAAGCTTAAATCATTTATACAAAACCAGTCTCATAGAATAAGCATAACAACTGATTCTTGGACTTCCATTCAAAGACTCAACCATATGTGTGTTACTGTCCACTTTATTGACAATGAGTGGAAGCTTCAAAAAAGGATTCTGTCTTTTATGCCTGTTACTTCTCATAGGGGAGAGTACTTAGCTAAGGCTCTTGAAAATTGTTTGCTTGATTGGGGATTAAAATCTGTGTTTGTTGTAACTGCTGACAATGCTTTTTCAAACAATACTGCTCTGAATTTTTTGAAAAAAAGCTCATGTCTTGGGGAACTTGCTATGGTTTTAGATTAAAATTTATACATATGAGGTGTATAGCTCATATATTGAATCTTGTCGTGAATGATGGCTTGAAAGAATCTTCTAAGTCTGTTAAAAAAATTAGAGAAGTTATGAGGTACATAAGAAATTCACCTATGAGACTTAAAAAATTTAAAGAAATCTCTGAATTTGTTGGTATTGAGTCTAAGTTTGCTTTGTGTCTTGATGTTCCCACTAAGTGGAACTCAACTTATCTGATGCTTAAAACTGCTTGTTTGAATGAGAGGGCTTTTGATAAGTATAGAGAACAAGAGAGTTCCTTTAGAGCATATTTTAAGGAAGATGTGCCAGAATATGATGATTGGCAATATGCATTGAAAATTGTTGAAATGTTAAAGCTCTTTTATGACATGACTTTGTGGATTTCTGGTTCTCTCTATGTCACTACTCATTCCTTTTTTTCTGAAATCTCTGACTTGCAATACATGTTGAAAAAGTGGCAAAAATCATCTGATCTCTCTGTTGTTTCAATGGGGCTTTCAATGTAATCTAAATTTGAAAAATATTGGGGTGACCCAGAGAAAATGAATACTCTGATATTTCTTGCAAATATTCTGGATCCTAGGGACAAGCTTGAGTATATGGAATACTCACCCAAGCAAATGTATGGTGATGATAATGGCTTGATATTGTATACAATTGTGAAATCTGATCTGTCTTCCTTGTTTGATGAGTATTCTGTCCTGTATGGTTCTGCTTTTGGTGGAAGCAATTTAGAGCCCACTAATGCTACTACCCCTTCTGATATGCCTGTGCCTGTGAAATCTTTGTCTCTGTTAAAAGCAAAATTCAAAAAGCATAAAATGGATTCTAGTGGAAGCTTTTACAATAAAAAATCTGAACTAGAAATATATCTATCTGAGAAAATTGTGGAGGAAGATGATGCCTTTGATGTCCTCCGTTGGTGGAAAATCAACTCAGACAGGTTTTCTATGTTGTCTAATATGGCACGTGATGTGCTTGCTGTCCCTAGATCAACTGTGGCATCTGAAAGTGCTTTTAGCACTAATGGGTGTGTTCTGGATTCATTCAGGAGTTCTCTAACTCATAAGATAGTTGAGAGATTAATATGTACTTCAGATTGGCTAAGAAGCCTATATATTTGAAGAGATTCTTGATAAGTTGGAAAAATTTGAAAGAGGTATAATTTCTTTGTTTTCTTTAATATCATGTTTTTTTTTTCATTTACAATGAATTTCAACTAATACTTTTGTTATTTTTTTTTACAGAACTAGCTGACCAAACAGGCATTGGCCCTTCTGCATCAACTACATGCTCTAACTTGATCAATACATTAAATAAATCCTAACATATATAACTTATCAGTAAATTTTAATACTTAATTTTTTTTTACTTTTTTTTTCTGCTTGACTACTTGATTCATTTTCCATTGCTCTGCTTTGTTTGATTGCTGCTGCTGGGTGCTTATCTGTGTTTGCTACTTTGCTTGATTGGGTTGTGCACTGTTGTTGAATGTGTTGTGTGCCTATTTCTGTGACCTACATGATGTGCAGACTCTTTATTGAGGTGCCCATGCAGCTGTTGCAATGCATTTGGTGCACAACTTTGAGGCAATGATGAAAGCTTCCACCCTTATGTATTCTGATTATGACAAGAGTGCTTGCTTAAGATTCTTTGGTGGCTAATTTTTCTAAGCTATCAGAAATGTGGCTGCATTCTTGGATTGACTGATACATATAAATTCTGAGCCTCATTTTCCCATTCTTTTGTGTATGTTCTTTGCAAGGACTTGTATTTTGGAGACTCACTTTTTAGAGGAAGCTATGTTTACATGCACATAAGATTTTATATACTGTCTGTTATATTTTTGTAAACAATAGACAATTTTTGTATAGATAATATAAATGACAATTTATTTTGTACTTAATTTTTTGTTACTTTATATTATATAGAATTAGAATGAGTAGGCCTTAATTGTCTTATTTATGGGCTAATATTTTTGTAAATGATAATGTCCAAACAGACGAACCAATTTTATTCATATTATATTTAATGGTTTTTTTATCAATCTGTGAGCTTTCAATTTCTAAAGCCCGACCTATAGTGGCCCAAACTGATAAACCGAACTAAAGAAATCGAATTATTTCAATTACCGACCGTTCAATTTTATACCTTAAATCGATCGGTTCAATTACTAAATTTATGACATCCAAACCAATCAATTTACAGATTTTAATAACCGAACCAACCAAACCGACGAATGCTCTCCCACTTACGATACAGGGGACACGTTTTTCTTCCGATGATCAGCTTTAATTAATTATTGCACTTCTGGAAACCTCTCCCAAACAGTGTGTTAATGATGTTTAAAGTAAATACTACATAGCATTCTGAAAACAGGACTAAAGTAAACATTTTCCAAAATCCCGAAGTATGTCCCTTGACCAGGACTCGTCGTCACCACATCCATCCTCCAGCAGGGACTGGTTCTTCCCTTCACCTTTCTTAACCCACCATCCACCTCCCTCAACCTCAAAGCAACTTCGCAGATTCTCCACTGCTCCCAGAATCTCCCGTTCTTCGCTTCCCCACGATTCCAAACCCCGGAAAACACCGTCGCCAATTTCTTCCTCCAATTCCACCCCTCACACTGACTCCAAATATGCTAGGCTTCGCCGCCGCCGCGGTGTCGATTTTTCCCTCCGCCATGAGAAAGCCTTACAACAACAACAACAACAACAACAACGAAATGAGTCTCCTGGAGAAAAAACATCTTCCAGTGAGAGAGTTGCTGGGTTGCCAGGACATCGGCTCCGGGTCCCCTGGCAAATGGCCATATCAGCAGCGGTAATTCCTGTACCATGTCTTAATTATGTTGAGTTAATGTGGATATTAATATAATAAATGTTAGTTAATTTTCAGATATGTTTTGTTGGTTGCAGATTGTGATCGCAGCTCTCGCTTCTTTAGTTCACAAGAATGTCTCTTTGCACAATCAAGTCATTGGTTTACAGGTGACCGCTTTCTGTTCTGGGTCTAAATTCGATATTGTTAGTGTTCTCGGAGTTATATTGTTGATAGAAACTTGTTTTTCTCCTTGCAGGACCAAATTTCTAAACTAAATGTTAGACTACAAGCTTGCAATCTGTTATCTCATGTGGATAGTAATAATTCCTTTTCATTGGAGAGTGATGATCAGCCTAGTACAAGCTTAAAACATTTGGCTCTCGTTTCCTCAATTACACTATTATCCATACCTGTTCTGATTCTCAAGTACATTGATTTTGTATCTAATTCGAGGTCATCTGATAATATTTCAGAAGAAGTTTCTCTAAACAAGCTGATTGAATATCGGGTGGATGTCTTTTTATCTGTCCATCCATATGCTAAGCCACTAGCATTGTTGGTTGCTACTTTGCTGCTTATATCTCTTGGTGGTTTAGCACTTTTTGGTGTGACAAATGATGGTTTAGCTGATTGTCTTTGGTTATCTTGGACATATGTAGCTGACTCTGGAAATCATGCTAACTCTGAAGGTATTGGTTCGAGGCTAGTTTCTGTTTCAATTAGCTTTGGTGGCATGCTTATTTTTGCAATGATGCTTGGACTTGTATCTGATGCAATATCTGAGAAGTTTGATTCACTACGCAAGGGCAGAAGTGAGGTAGTTGAGAAAAATCACACCCTGATTCTTGGATGGAGTGATAAATTGGTGAGGTTCATTCTTCTGCTGACCAATATAAGATATGTTTGCTTTCTTTCAGCATCAAGTGAACATTTTTTTTTTGGGCTTTGTTTAGTTGCAACAAGTATGTAACTTATTGGCGGACAACTTCATTTTTTTTTCCCTATAAATAAACACGATTTTCTGTTCTCCTTTTTCCTGCAAATACAGTGCTGATTCTCCATAATATTCAAATTTTAGCAGATAATCCATGAATGCCTATGTAGAATATTGGAGACACACATGAATGTTGTTTGGTACTTGAGGCATCCTCTGTAAATGTTTTTTTTCATTGACCATCTATTTTGTTGTCAAATCAGGGTTCACTGCTGAACCAGCTGGCTATAGCAAATGAAAGCTTGGGTGGAGGGATTGTGGTCGTAATGGCTGAAAGAGATAAAGAGGAGATGGAAATGGACATTGCTAAAATGGAGTTCAACTTCAAGGGGACTAAAGTCATATGCAGAAGTGGAAGTCCTCTGATTCTTGCTGACCTGAAAAAGGCATGGATACTTTCTGTATTTGTTCCTATAAACTGTAATGTGTGTATATGTGTGTTCGTGTATATGTCCATGCTTTCTTGGAAGACCATGGAGCTGGATTACTTAAGCTATTGGTGCAGTTGAATCAATAAATTATTTTATATATGAAATGCTATTAGTTGCAGAGTAGCTCAAAAATGTGTATATTTTATTCAGTTTAGGCTGATAAAGTGGGCTGTATGTATCTTTTCTTATTATCATGTTGGCTGTGATGACTAACATATTTAGTTCATTCTTGAAATTCATCTTAATCTTTGCACATTCTTATACCTTCTTTGGATGATAGCACAACCACATTATGCATCAACACAATTGTTGCAGCTAACATTTTCTGTCGTTTAACCTATACAGTGTGCTCAAATACCTTGATAATATTTACTTTGTGATGAATGGTAAATTTGTATTTGGTTGCCTTTATTTTTTTTTGCTAATGTTAAAGTTTTCAGGTATCTGTCTCCAAGGCCCGTTCAGTAATTGTACTTGCTGAAGATGGAAATGCTGACCAGGTCTACTTGAATGAAGGAACTGATGTGCTTCATTTTAATGTTTCATAAAGTTGTTGTTGTTAACTCCTTCATGGTTTGTTGCAGAGTGATGCTCGTGCATTGAGAACTGTCTTAAGTCTAACAGGAGTAAAAGAAGGGCTCAGAGGTCACATTGTGGTTGAACTCAGTGACCTGGACAATGAGGTCCTTGTAAAACTTGTTGGTGGAGAACTTGTTGAAACTGTTGTAGCTCATGATGTTATTGGCCGCTTAATGATTCAATGTGCACGGCAACCGGGACTTGCACAGGTCAATTTTTGGCAAATGTAGTACTATAGTTGCATCACATTAGAATCAAGGAACCGGTCATTTTTCTGATTGATTATGTTCCAATAAAGTTATACCTTTTCCTTCTTGTTTTGGAAACTAGTGCTTTTTTTGTTCCATGTTTATGTTTGTAGTCATTGTAAACTGATGGTGACAGATCTGGGAAGACATCCTTGGATTTGAACACTGTGAGTTCTACATCAAAAGATGGCCGCAGTTGGATGGCATGCGATTTGAGGATGTGTTAATCAGTTTTCCTGATGCCATACCTTGTGGGGTAAAGGTAGCATCCTCTGGTGGTAAAATTATCTTGAATCCTGATGACATGTATGTCCTGCAAGAAGGTGATGAAGTGCTCGTTATAGCAGAAGATGATGACACATATGCTCCTGCAACATTACCAACGGTGCTTTACGTTTCCTTCAGAAAGTCAAGATTTCAAATAGATTGCTTGTCTCTTTTTTATGAAGTTGACCATCTCTTTGGCTGATCTATGCCTTACTTAGCTAAAGAATGCAAAACTGTGCTCCCCCAATCTAAGCTGTGCAGTTTTAGGGATTAGGATTAGACTTTCCTTTGTTCTGCAGTTCTGTGTGGATCTGCTTTAGGCATTGACATTGTCTTGCCCACACAGCAAAAAGACAGATTTACACCTTACTCGGGGCCAGTTGCACTTATATGAGTTGAAATTGTGTGCGCGCGGCCCTCCGTCTGTGTCTCTTCGTCTCTTCTCTCGCGCACACACAATTTCAACTTAGATAATTGCAGCTTGGCCTGAGTAGGGTGTAAAATCTGCTGTCTTTTGTTGTGTGGTTGAGACATGTCATGTCATGCCTAAAGCTGATCCGCTAGAATTGCAGAACAAAGAACACAAGAGAAAGAGAGAGAGAGAGAGAGAGATAGAGATGAAGAGTTGATATCATTTTATCTACTGCGCTAACGGTCTACTGCACTCTCTTTTTGAGCTGGAATTTTTATTCTTAATCAAATTGATTCATAAAATTGTTTATTGTCATCTGATCAAGGAGTGAATCCTTTATACATATGGAATTTCATGTGCATGCTTTACTGCATTGTATTAATATGAGGCCTCCTGTTATTATGCATGTTTATTGTTTAGAATGTTTGTTGATTGCCATTCAATATTGTAGAGATAAACCTCAGCAAATTGTTTGATGTCATCAATTGGCTCTCTCTTTCTCACGCATGTGCGCAGACACACTCACAACATCACGCATGCATGTACGCTGTACACACCCAGCGTCCTGATCAACAGTCAAGTACTTCTGCTCTGGCAATATAAGTGGTGCTGTTGCATGGACATGTTTAAAATTCTTGCTTATGTATGTGATGCATTGTCTGCCCATTGCATCTGATATGTTAATTTTACTGCTGTGCACGTGGACCTGCATAAGAAGGTTGTTATACAATAAAATAATGCATTTGTTTTTTTCTGAAATGAAGTAAATGGATGTAATGAAGAAATATATAAAAAGAGGAGAGAGGAGGGGGGGAGAGAGACACTGGTAAGGGGGGGTGGAGAGAGAAAAACAGTGATTTGCACCTGGGATAGTCAGTTATGGTAAAGGAACTTGTTCCTTTTTGTGCAAAATAGGATGAAACCTTGAGTGGAATTTAAGTGGGTCATAGTATATTTAAAATAGCTTACATAGTATAACTAATTTTATCATTCAGGTCAATGAAGCATCATTCATGCACATATCCCGACCAGCAAGAAAGCCACAGAAGATTCTACTTTGTGGATGGAGGAGGGACATAGATGATATGATTGTGGTGAGTTCTTTCAATGAAGCCCCTAATTCTTTCTTTTCTTCCCCCCAATGCTGCAGGTATGGAGAGGAAGTCTACCCAAAGACTTTGTTGTTCCAAAGTCTACAGAAAAGATACTTTTTTGTGGTTGGCGACGAGATATGGAAGATATGATTATGGTAATGTTAAAAGGATTCTGCAATAATTACCCCAACACTTCTTCGGTGCAACAAAATGGTTGTAGATATCTTAAAATTCTTTTGTTTGTTTTTGTACTCAGCTGTAATAACTTTGCTTTCTAAATATAGTTTGGTTGCAATAGAGTTTGATTTTTTTTTCTTCTATTTTGTTTTCATTTTTCTTCACTAGATTAATAGTGGTGTTTGCTGACCTATGTTTGTTTAGGTGTTGGATGCTCTTCTAGCTCCTGGTTCAGAACTCTGGATGTTCAATGATGTTCCTGAAAATGAAAGGGAAAAGAAGCTGATTGATGGTGGTCTGGCCATCAGCAGATTGCTGAATATATCATTGGTTAATCGAGAGGGAAATGCTGTTATACGGCGCCACTTGGAGAGCCTACCCTTGGAATCGTTTGATTCAGTGAGTAACAATAGATTAAAAAAAAAAGGCAAAACGTGTCTTTATTCCCTTGAATTTTAATTTGTTTTTTCAATTTCACCATTCTACTAAATTTTAGGTGCACTGCTCCCCTTCACTCTCAATTTCAGGCACATTGAGCCATTATTGCAAAATTTACTGTTAAAAATATCCAAATCAGTCCTTGTAATTTTAAAAATTTTCTATTTAATTCTTATAATTTTCATTATTAACAATTAAGTCCTACAATTTCTAAAATAATTCAATTGAACTTATTAAAAATTGTAAAAAAATTATATATTTTTTATATATAATTAAGATGTTAATAATCTATTTCTACTAGATTTACAATAATGAAAATATCTATAGTTATAAAAAATATGTTGTACTTTAATTATGCATTAAATATTTATATAATTAATACAAAAATATGACAAAAATTAGTACATAATAAATTTTTCAATCAATAAAAAATACATGAGTTATTTAATAAATAAATTACTAGTGAAAAATTATAATATTTGTCAAATAAAAATAAATAAAATATTGTTGCATACAATCATCTCTCTTACAATTAATGTTTAATAAATTAATTATTTTATTAATTAAGTTTTTTAAATAAATAAAACATTAATTTATAGGAGATTCTTGGCTGATTTTATTTTTTAGCTAGTTTTGTTTTACTTTATTTTTATCACGATAGGATGAGAGTATGTTTTATAATCTAGTAGTGGTTATTAGTAAAATGTGCTTTACTTCGTAAAAAAATAATTTACATGAGATTCTGGGGTGACTTTATTTTTCAGCTAGTTTTGTTTTACTTTATTTTCATCACGATAGGATGAGATTATATTTTATAATCTAGTAGTGGTTATTAGCAAAATATACTTTGTAAAAAAAAAAAAACTGCATGAAGCATTTTAATTTACTGTAATATTATCTTTAAAGTTATGAAATTTAAATTTATAATTTTCACTAGCATGTTATTAATTAAATATCTCATATTTTTTATTGATTAGCATAATTTTGTATTAATTATATAAATGTTTAATGCACAATAAAGATGTCTTAATTTTCATAACTGTATATATTTTTACTATTATTAATCTTTTAGAAATAAATGATTAATATCTTAATGGTATAAAAAGTATATAATTTTTAAAATTTTTAATAAATTTAATTGAATTATTTTATTAATCTTATGGAATTAATTGTTAATAAGAAAAACCACAATAATTAAAGGACTAATTTGAATATTTTTCAACTGTCAATTTTCTAATAAGGGCTCAATGTGCCAGAAATTGAGAGTGAAGGGGTACAATGTGCTAGAAATTGAAAGTGAAGGGGTGCAATGTGCTGAAAGTTTGCGTTTTGCCTAAAAAAACTTGTACAATGACAATTCTGGACTACAGTGTATAAAAATTGTGCCCAATATACATACGTGGGCAACAGTTATTGGTTTACCATATTTTAATGTAGTATTTGGTTGTGCAGATCCTAATTTTGGCTGACGAATCAGTGGAAGATTCTGCTGTTCAAGCTGATTCCAGATCACTAGCTACATTGTTGTTGATTCGTGACATTCAGGTGCTTTGACTTTTTTTTTTTTGAAAAGATGGGTCAACTATGATTTACTTCTATACTTCATCTTGGAAATTTACACTTTCTAAACTGTAGATTGTATTAATGTTCTCATTTTATGTCAATTGCTTTACACACTTGAGATTGTGTCTTGTCAAGTTCATTTCATGTACATTCATTACATTACAAGAAAACAAAATTTAATATCACCTACAATCCAACATTAAGGCCAGAGGTGAGAATGATGACCGCCATGTGATTTCTAGCCATCTTAGTGTATGTTTATGGCTATGTCAACATTCATACAACTTTAATAAGATCATAAGGCTTTTATATGGATCCATGTGAGAGAAATAATTGCAAAAATATAAAAAGTTGCAAATGTAAGTTCTAGGTCTCAAAAAGTTGTGATCCATACTCAAAAAGAAGCTTGCTAGTGTTGTAGAACAATTAAGTATATTTAAAAATGAGGATAAATGCATAAATGATGTTTGAACTTTTTAATTTTTGCTGTTTTAGTGTTTGAACAATTTTTTTACAATTAAGTGTCTAAACTGGCAAAAAATTTCTAGAATGGTGTTTATAGCAGGTTTTATAAGTTAAAATACTTATGTGTCTTATTAGAAATTGTAATTTGACTTAAAACACCTTTCTTTTGTTTAAGATTTTATTTTATTTTTTATTCTAATTGTTTTTCAAGAAATTATTAGAAAAATATTTTCAATTTATCAAATGGAACTGAAAAAATTAAATATTATGTTATTTTTTATTTTATTAATTATAGTATTGAATTTAATTTTTTTATTTCTTGATTTTAATTTTAGTTGAATTAAATTTTTTTCATTTATTGAAAAAAATTATTTTTAATTTTTATTTTAGTTAAATTGAATTTATATATTCGCTCTTTTAGATATATTTGAAAAGAAACTAAATATTCTTTTATTTTTATTTTTCAATAATAATGGTATAATTTTTATTATTTTATTTTATTTTATTTAATAATTATTAAGTATATTTTTCTTTGAAATTTAATACATATGAGTGTAAGAAAAATATTTTTTTAATTTGACAATTTAAAAAAAGAACTGTAATATAAAAGAAGCACATTTAAGTCAATAAACTATTTAAGCTATCACATATAAACACTTTAATCTTTAAAATCTGTTAGAGTTACTATTTTAGAAATTTTTTGCTGATTCAAACGTTTAGCAAAAATTATAAAGTTCAAAGATCATTTTTGCATTTATCCCTTAAAAATGTTATGTAGATTCCTGATTTCTAAAATGTTATTGTAACGAATTTAAATGAGCTAACAAAGGCTGCAAAGAGGGCACGTTAGATCTTTGGACAGGTTTTGTGCAAACCCTGGCATGTGAGAGCGAATGGTACATATCTATAAATTAGTGTTGATGATGAAAGTGCTTATGTTGTAAACATTAAAAATGGTAAACATTCTATTTTTAATAATTGTTCAATTTTTATTTTATTTTATTTTATTTTGATAACATTTGATGATTTTTCTTTTAAATTTAAGATAATGAATAAAAGAAAAATAATTTTTTTTAATTAAAAAATAACAAAATGAAATATAATGTAAAAGGAGGGTGTTTTCTTTTTTTTTAAAAAAAAAAAATTATTTCTTGAATTCTAGATAAGTTTTTGGCAACAGATTAGATGCTTATTTGGGGACTTTGTTTGACAAAGTAGGGAATACATTGGTATGGTGCCTCTGAGATCCTGTAGGGTGCTCTGTTCATATTTCTTTAAAAATATATGGTGAATCCTTGATTTGTAATGCATGAAAAATAAAGAGAAGATATGCGAAATTCTCTATTGAACCCAAGATAATTTTGTCATGTACAGCTTAGGATAGTTTTCAGTTGCTTGCTTGTGATATTTAATTCTTCATGGGTACATAATTTATGCTTCTGTTACTACTTGTAGGCAAAGCGCCTCCCTTACAGGGAGACTTTGGGAGCCCAGGTTCACAGCTGGAGCTTCTCACAAGGTTCTTGGATAGGAGAGATGCAACAAGCTTCAGATAAATCAGTTATAATCAGTGAAATTCTGGACCCTAGGACTAAAAATTTGCTATCCATGTCAAAAATCAGTGATTATGTTTTGTCAAATGAGCTTGTCAGCATGGCATTGGCTATGGTTGCGGAAGATCGACAAATAAATTATGTATTGGAAGAGCTCTTTGCGGAGGAGGTAATGTTCCTGGAGTGAAATTTGGATACTAATCTTGCAAATTTGCTAGAGGGTATTATCCATAGATCCCTATAACTATATTTTCTGATTTCTCTTTTTTAATTTTTACTCCAACTTTCCATTTTCCTTGCTTATGTTTAATCGGCGGTCGGAAGTTAACTCAGCTTCAGATACCAGAGTGGTTACAGTTGGATGTATAGAACATTGTTATCCTTTTTGTTTAGGGCTAAAATTTTCATAAACGTGTTATAATAAATTTTTATCGACATATTGAAACCTTATTCTACGACTTATCTTTTTTGCTTCTGTAATGGATGTGGCCAACCTTCTGTATTAGCACATCCTCCGTTATGTATTCAGGCAAATAACCGGGAAAAAAAAGATAGAAAATTGGGGTACCTAGTTAATCATGCACAATTATGCCAAAAATTATAAGCATTTTTTTTATAGGTGATAGTTTAATCTTTGATGAAGGCTTGTTATGAGAATTATTTGTTTCTTGCTTTTGAACTAGTTGTCTTTTATTGTACAATGGAGCCAATAACTGATGAGTTTTTTTTTTTTTTTTTCTTTATTCTTTAGGGAAATGAGATGCACATAAGGCAAGCTGATCTGTACCTACGTGAAGGCGAGGAATTGAGCTTGTATGAAATAATATTACGAGCCAGACAGAGGAGAGAAATTGTTATTGGATACCGTTTAAATAATACTGAAAGAGCTGTCATCAATCCTCAAGCCAAAAGTGAAAGACGGAAATGGTCACTGAAGGATGTTTTTGTAGTAATTGCAGAGGAAGAATGAAACGTTATCCGCACCTCAAAGAATAAACTCATACGAGTATGATAGTCTGCCAAAAGAGTGGACTGAAGATATCATCCCCTATCTTGCAACAACACCATAAATGTACATATGGCTTGCAATGGAATGTAGGTTCACACTTTCACTCTTTTATAATAACAGTCTACCGAATTGTTTTAACCTTTTGGTTCGTAGGTCCCATACTTGTACCTTAGGTTCAAGCCTTCAAGGCATGGATCATCCTACTGATTCATGGTCTAGCATGTGCATATGGATTTTTATCTGCTTCTTTCATATATGGATGTTGTCTTTTAGTATACAAATTTTTGATGGGGGAGTACAGTTGATTTACAATTGATATTAAATATAAGCACCATATAAATGCTTTCATTCATTAAAATATGAAATTGTTGCAATAAATTTCTTGTATTTGTATCTATTTTCTTGTTATTTAAATTGAAAAAAACAAAAAAGGTAGAAGAAAGAACCATGTGCTTTTTTTTAATTAATTCCCGACATATGGATTGTTTTGTGATAAGTTGATACTGTCTCACGCAATCAGCACTAGCGGAAAGGTAAATTGCTTCACATCTTTACAAATGCTGATGTAGCAAGATATTTTAGTCAAATCACTTTCTTTTTCATTCTAGCTTGTGATTTTTTCTTTTGGGTGATAAGTTAGGAACTGTGGTTTGCAATATCAGTAAAAAAAAAAAAAAAATTACAAATTAATGCATTTGATTATAAACAATGATATGGAAAAAAATTATTAATAACTTCAACGGTTTAATTTAGAATAAATATAATTTGGATTTTTGTGGTTTTGCCTTTTGGAAAAACCAGTCGTGGTTTTTGTTTTTGACATTTAAGTACCATGTATTTCATATTGTATCCTTCTAACTAATATCATAATTATTTTATGAGAAAACATTAATATAGTATTAAATTTCAATGATAAATTTATTCTATTTATGATTTATGAGCAATATAATCAATTGGTTATTTTTAAAAATATTGTAAATTTATTTTAAAAATCATTCCTTATTATTCATAATTAAATAAAAAATACATCTGAATTTGATTTTTTTTTTGTGAGTTTATTGTAGTTAGTTGAATGATATATTATTCATTATATGATTTTAGCATTGAAATTGTATATAATTTTTATATTAAAGCATACATTTCAAACAATATTTGTTAGAAAAGTATTAAAGTGTAAGAAAATGTGAAATATAGAGTACCTAAATGCTAAAAAAAAAAAATTACATGACTAGTTTTACCACAGGGATGAAAATTATCAGGTGTATTATGTGTGATATATATCTGCCGATTGAAATCACTTATTTCTGACTTCTAATAGATTATTTGTGCAAACTAAAGGATCTAAATCGGATTCCTAACTTAGTTGTACATGAGCTAAATTAAAATGGATGATATTTGCTAATAAATTAAAAAAATCAGCAATTTAGAGAATCAATAAAAGCAAATGATTTTGGTAGAAAATTACAGAATCCTAAATTGCTTTTAATGTAAAAAATACAAAGTATGGAATTAGAAAGAGAAAACTACCTTAGAGACTATTTAGTTTTAGAAAATATTTTTTATTTTTTTTTTCTAATTTTTTTTCTTTTTCTTATTTTTCAGTTTTTTATTTTTCAAAATAGAAAATAGAAAAGCAGAAAATTAATTTGTTTATTACTTTTTATTTTGCAATAATTTCATATTCTGAAAAGTTTTTGATGAAATTTATTATTATAATTTTTTATTTAATATAATAACATTTTTATTCAATTTTTATTTAATATAATATTATATGATAATATTTAATCTTAAATTCATTTATTAAGAAATTTGAAATCATACACATTTAATTAATTTCAATTTAAAGTTATGAGATTGTGGTGGTGGTGGTGGAGGTGGCAAAAGTTGTGGAGGTTATGGTACTAGTGGTTGTTGTAGTGGTAATTGAGGTTGTGGTGATGGTGGAGGTAGGGGAGGTGGTGGTAGTGGTAGTAGCGAAAGTTGTAGTGGTAGAGATAGCAAAAGTTATGGTAGTGGAGATAGTGGAGGTTGTGGTGGTGAAGGTAGTAAAGGTTTTGGTGGTGGAGGTTGCGATGATGGTGGAGGTAAGGAAGGTTGTGGTGGTGGTGGAAGTAGCGGAGTTTGTTGTGGTGGTGGTGGTGGAGGTAGTAGAGGTTGTGGTGGTGGAGGAGGTTGTTGTTGTGGTGGTGGTAGTGGAGGTGTGGAGGTTTTGATGGTGGTGGAGGTAAGGAAGGATGTGGTGGTTGATATGGTTGAGGAGGTTGTAGTAATGTGAAAATATTAATTGGAAAATTTGAAAAATATATTTTATTAGTTTTTAAAGCTTTTTATAATCTGAAAAATAGTTTTTAATTTTTTAAATTAAAAAATATCACGACTAGATAAATTATATTTTCCAGTTTTCTTAAAAAAAAAAATTTCTGAAAAATAGATCTTATTTTTAAAAACTAAACAGACCTTTGGAGTTCCCTATTGGGACATGTGGTTTCTATTTTATTTTATTTAAGTTCCCTGTAACAATTGTTGTTAGTTTTCATTTTTTTATAATGTAGCATTATAATAATAATTATTTTTTGAATGATTTCACATTCATCTCATAATTGTAACTTCACATTTAATTAAAGGTTTAATTCGAATTTATTAACATAAATACATTCACTTTCTAAAATTTACCTATGACTCTTTTTTTATATACCATTCCTTTTAAATAATTTCCTTTGAATCATTTTTTTTATTTTTTTCTTATTTTTATCTATCCTCACCTTTCTTTTTTTTAAATATTTATTTTCTCATTGTTTTTACCCTCCTCTAGTTCTTTTTTTCCTTTCCCTGTTTTTATTTTTATTTTCTTCTTATTTTTCCTTTTCCATTCTTTTTTCATTTTTTTTTTATAAATCACATGGAGGCAATTCAACAAATAACTCGAATGGATCAAAAGGAGCATATTAAAGATAGTGGATCGCATGAAGTTAAGATAAAGTTGAATGGACCTTGTTTGAATGATGAAGACAATGTTTTGAATGATGATTTGAAGCAACTTCAAGGTTTAATAACTGTATCACATGCAAAGAAGTTTAAAGAGATATCGCATCCAAAGTTTAAAGGGGCCTTTCAAGGCTTTATATAAAGATTCAATTCACTTTGAAGGCTTTTGTGGAAGTCAAATTGGAGTTAAATGAGCTTTATTCAACATGTTGGAAGTTCAAGTTCTTTAAGATTATGGATAGGCTTGTTTAAGGCTTATTTTAAGCTTATTTTGTGCCTTAATCATTTGTTAGAATTCGTTTTTAGACTTCAGTTAGAGTTTATGTTTGTGTTTTGAGGCCTTAAACTATGTTTAAGTTGGCCTAACTCAATTAGGTTAAGTTTTCTTTATATTAGGACAAGTTTGCTTTAGTTTTAAGTACTCGTTTCCTACTTTAAGAAGGACACCTTAGTTATTTAGGAGTCTTTAATCAAATCACTTCCTTATCTTTATAAATGGGAGTTTTATGTAAATTATTTAAGGAAGTTTTAATAAGTTTATTCAGAATATTTTAAGTCAAATTGGACCTACATCATATATCGTTTGTTTTCTCATGTTCTTGAAAGAATACAAATATGAACTTATCAAAGGAGTTGATCAAACCTTTGTGGCATTCAAAATTGGAGTTTAAGTCAATTAAATAGGCTAAATTTCAATCTTTTAGATCATCGACTTATTTCCTAGAATCTTGGAAAAAATTATTAAGTTTTGAGTGTATTTCATTGAAGTGAATCATGACGAATCATTATGTGCATTGGTTGAAGTGCATTCATAATATTATAGTATCAGAGCTTTGGCTCTAAGAATCAGGTTACGTATCACTATTTGTTTTCAGTCGTGTGTTATGTTCTTCTACTTTCTTATTCATTTGCTTCATCATCTTGTTCATTAAACTTTTAAATTCATTTTGCATTATTTGTTTCATTAATTCATTTAGTTATTCTTGAACTCTTGCATTAGTATTAAAAAAGAAAAATCAAAAAAATGAAAAGAAAGAAAAGAAAAGAAAAAGAAAACGAAAATGAAAACAAAAAATAAAAAGAAAAAGAAAAAGAAAAAGAAAAACTAGATTGTTGCAAGTTGTTCTTACAATGTTTTAAATTTTCTTGCATTCTTTGATCTTATTGAAGCATAATCTTGAATTTTCTTGATCAAATTTGTGGGTTTCTTGAATTTTCTTTAAGTTCTTTGATCAAATCCTGATTTAAGATCACAAATCTTAAGTTTTGAAGTTTGCAAATTCGTTTTTCTTGGCACTATATATACAAATTCAAAATTTTCTTGTCTAATAAGGATATCTTGTGGATAAAATTAAATCTTAAGTATATTATATCCTTATCTTGTTAGATTTTGGTGATAACTTGTTTTGTTCTAATCCTTATCTTATCTTAAAGCTTTTCTTTTTCCTAAAGGAATTAGACAACTCTTTTTTCCTTACATATTACTCTTTATCCTCATCTATTAGGATTAAATTCATTTTGCTTTGTACACTCCTTTATTTCCTATTTGTGAGCAATTTTTTGTTAGAGCACTCCCAATCATTGTCTCTACAATTACTTAAATTTTGATTTTTAAATTTTACAAAGGGAATTAATTCTTTAATGTTGTTTGGTTTGATTTAATTAAGAACACTGAGAGAATAAATCAAGAGGTAAGAGGATTACCTTGTGTGATTAAATTAAATTGAGTGAAAACACGAGAGAACCCCTTCATCTTTGAGAGTAAACATGTGAGGGATTATTGTGAGGATTTTTTATTTTGTTTATTTGTTCTAACCTTTATTTTGCAGTTATGTCTAATATGAGTGGTGGAAGTGAAAGTCCAGCTCAAATGGATATTACCCCAGAAGATCGAGAATTTCATGAATGGTTAGAAGGAGCTCTTATGGAAGTTAAAGACCAATTACAAAAACTATATGGAAGGATGAACAAGATAGAATGTAGAATGTCATCTCATGAAGGGAAAAATCAACAACTTTGAGAGGGAAAGACAGAAACACAAATTATAATAGAGGGTTAAGAGGAAACTAAAGACAGTGGTGATGACATGCCTATATTAGAAAATTATAGTGCTGAAGATTTGGAGATGCCATTGAGTGGTAGAGTTTTTGAAGCTTGTGATGACTTTGATTCGAGGATGAATCATTTTGAGGAAAGGGGAAATGATATGAATCACATGGAGGCAATTCAACTAATAACTCGAATGGATTAAAAGGAGCATATTGAAGATAGTGAATCACATGAAGTTAAGATAAAGTTTGATGGACCTTGTTTGAATCATGAAGACAATGCGTTGAATGATGATTTGAAGCAACTTCAAGGTTTAATAACTATATCATATGCAAATAAGTTTAAAGAGATATTACCTCCAAAGTTTAAAGAGGTTTTACAAGGCTTTATGAAGAATATTTAGGCTAATCATGCATATGAAGATTCAATTCATTTTGAAGGCTTTTGTGAAAGTCATATTGAAGCTAAATGGGCTTTACTCAACATATTAGAAGTCCAAGTTTTTTATGATTATGTGTAGGCTTGTTTAAGGCTTATTTTAAGCTTATTTTGGGTCTTAATCATTTGTTAGAATTCATTTTTAGACTTTAGTTAAGGTTTATATTTGTGTTTTGAGGCCTTAAACTATGTTTAAGTTGGCCTATGTCAATTAGGTTAAGTTTTCATTATATTAAGATAATTTTGCTTTAGTTTTAAGTACTTGTTTCTTACTTTAAGAAGGACACCTTAGTTATTTAGGAGTCTTTAATTAAATCACTTCCTTATCTTTATAAAAAGGAGTTTTATGTACATTATTTGAGGAAGTTTTAATAAGTTTATTCAAAATATTTTGAGTCAAATTCAACCTAAAGCATATATTGCTTGTATTCTCATGTTCTTGAAAGAATACAAACTCGAACTTATCAAAGGAGTTGATCAAACCTCAAAATTAGAGTTTAAGTTAATTAAATAGGCTAAATTTCCATCTTTTAGATCATTGACTTGTTTCTTAGAATCTTGGACAATGTTATCAAGTTTTGAGTGTACTTTATCAAAGTGAATCATAACGAATCATTTTGTGCGTTTGTTGAAGTGCATTCATAATATATTTTCTCCTTATTTTTCTCTTCTCCTCTTCTTTTTTCCTTTTTTTTGTATTAATGAAGCATTAGTCAATATCATTTTAACTACTTTATTTATGCACTTTTTAAATTATTTTTCCATATTCTATATATTGTGATATCTTTTACATTAATCACCTAAAAATTGAGTCTGTAAGCTCAAGTAAAATCTTGAAATTGGAATATATATGACATATAATGTCAAACTAGAAGTACTACAAGTAAATGTTGCTTGCATCCCCTAATAACAAAATATCACCAAATAATAACAACATTGGCAGTATACTCTGGTAGTTGGGATCCACATATATGTTTTTGGTAGATTGTGGATGGTAGAGGTGGCTTTCATATTTCTTATGCATACTAAGATTTTTGTTAAGATGAATGATGGTAATGATTGCATTATGAGCATGTATATAAACCTTATCATCAATTTTCCTATATAATCTTAGAATACATATGTCAGTCTTCTTCTAAATATAGAACAAATTGTATATCATGTTCTAATTTGTTGTCCCTCATCAAATGTTGCTTGTTGTCTCATTTTTTTTGCTTCTTCTCATCTCTCATCTCTCATAAGGCAATTGCCATGAACTTTCATTCACATAAAGCCTATTTGAATTTTACAAGGAGTTGTAGGATTTTCACCTTGATTGTAAAAGTAAAATTAAAACTTTCCTGTACTGTATTCTCATCTCTTCAAAAGGACAGTTCAAATTCAAAATGAAAAATAGGGGCATTCGTGAAAATAGGAAATCCTTTTAGGGTAGTTGTGTAAAAATCTTGTATAGATTTTTGTTTAAATTAAAGGTTATAATTGTATTTTTATTTATTTTGACATTTTAAAGTGTATTGGAAACCAATAATATACTAAAAATATACTTGTTATATACTATAATATATTTAGTGTTTATATATTTATATTTCTAGGAGATTTTTTTTGTATATGATTATAAATTTTGTTGTTTGAATATATAAAGTACATATTATATTTAAGAGAGACAATTTGTAGAAATTCTATATATATTTAAGAAGATGACTTTGATTATGTATATGAATTGTTTCATATGCATAATATAAACAAAAAAAAAGAACAAAAATATTTGAAATTGAATGAAACTAAAATATCAAATACATTTTTGAAAAAATAAGAGACCCTTAATACCTATCTTCGAGTTATAATACATTATTTTTATTCAGAAATAAATATCGTAGGATATCTAGACAACTGAAAAAATATAATGAGATTGTTCAATATTCTTCATAAAGCTGAATTGAAATGTAAGTGATTGCTTTATATATAGAAAATAAGTGAAAAGTAAACAAAAATTAAATTAAAAGTAAACGAAAATTATTCCAAGTTTCATGTTGTTGACATCAACGCATCGATTTGGCACTGATTTGTTTGCTATCCCTTTTTCCTTATTATGTAGAAAGAGAGGGACAGTGAGAAAAATACTGGAAGAGTGCTTAGGGATGACAAAAATACACTTACAATCCTAGAACCCAACTAGGAGAAATAGGGAATCGCCACTCAGTATCATCTAAGAAATTATTCGGTTAGGGACTAGGCAAACTTGTATTTCTTAATTGGAACCAAATATGTCCATTGGATAAAGCAATCAGGTTTGGATATCAATGTCAGCAAAAGCAAACTCATATAATACAAAACATCTCGATATCATTTGGATGCTTAGTAGGGTTAGCTTTATTAGTTAATATAGTGCTTCCAAGAGATATGTACTATTTTAGATCAACTACTATATGCAAATACAAGCACAATATATACACACAAGCACAAAAAGTAGCATATAAAATGAATGAACATGATATATGTATGGATATGGTAAATTACGAATGGGCATGACAAAATGCATATTAAAATATAAACATACAAACATGGTAATCATGGGAAATATGCAAAATAATGTATGCTAACAGTTGTGATGGAGCTCATGATAGGACCATGAGGAGCATTTTCTTTAACTCAGTTTTGCTTGTTTTAAAGCTGCTTAGCTTGTGGGGATGCTCATGATCATGACTCCCCTCGTGAATATCCTCATGATCAAAATTTAAACTTCTTTTTGGCTTAAACTAGTTGCTTGAAATGACATTGCTTCCTCACTAAAATTCACATTCAAATACACATATTAACAATTCTAAATTGCCTATTAAAATTAAAATTAAGGTTAACTACAAGTTGATCATGCAAATGGTCAATATAAAATAATTTTTAAAAAAAATACAATTTTGATCCCTGTAGTTTTGCCTTTTGGCAAAACTTGTCTTGTGTTTTTTTCTATAACATTTAAACACCTAATATTTCATATTTCTTAGACTTTCATGCCCTTTAAACTAATATCATCATTATTTTATAAGAAAACATTAATATAATATTACATTTCAATGATAAATTCATTCCATATATGACTCTATGATTAATCTAACTAATTAGTTACTTTTAAAAATATTGTAAATTTATTTTAAAATTATTTCTTTTTATTCATAATAGATTAAAAAAATTCTAAACTTGATTTACTGTGAATTTATTATTGTTAGTTGAATGATATATTACTCATCATATAATGTATTAACAATTCATTTTATTTTAGCATCAAAACCTAAATTTTGAATGATAATAATAGATGGGGTATTAAAGTGTAAAGTCTATGAACACACATCGTCGTGGCAATGATGCTTAAAATCAAGTAAAGTCTATGAACAAAATTGAAGTTGCATAGTTAGGCTTGTGCCTATATTATATTGAAATATTTACAAAAAATGTCCAATTTTTAGACTTTTAAACTGATATTTTTGAGTTTGAATAACTATTATTCTTGCTTTTATATATATGTGTTTTCATTCTTTTAAATATTGAAATGGTTGAAACTCGTTCTGAAAAATTGATGCTTGTAAGTTGAAGAAGAGTAAAAATGTTAAAATGGGGATGAAGAGTGTTTCCAGGTCTATGAAAAAGGAAGTAAAGAAGGGTGGGTTGGTGGTGTTGATGTTGGTGGTTCGTCTAGTAAGAAAAGGGGTTCTAGGGTTTCAAATGTTGGTGAGGAGAAATCGAAGAAGAAAGTGAAATTACAAATTGATGAAAAAATTTTTGGTTGTGGTGAAGCTTCCTTAAAGGTGAGTTCATTATTTTCAAATTTTTTTAGTATAATTTAAGTTTCTTTTATGTTTTGGATCTTTTTTTTGTTATTTTTTGGGTTTTT
>CATIWM010005837.1:0-23607 GCA_949671775.1 Mallotus repandus | reverse complement strand
CTTTTTCTTTTTGGGTTCTTTCAATTTGTTCTTTTTTCTTTTACTTGGTATTTGGATTGGGTGTTTTGTTTATTGAATTGGGATTTTATAAAGGTGGTGTTTTCTTGCTTCTTGTTGGCTTTCATTTGATTTGGGTTCTTTGCTTAATTGGTTAAAGATTTAGTCTTTTTATGGTTATGGGTCGGCTTGATTTAACTACCCAATTTAGTATTTTTAGTTAAATTTCTTTACTTTAGCGCGAAAATATAGTCAATTTTCCAAATCTTGGGAAGAACTGAATTGGGTTTCTCTGAGATCATTGCTTCTGCATATAAATAAGTAAAAGGAGCAAGCACTGAATTTTTGTTTAATCCATATTTATAGTCAAGTTCTGGATGTGTTAGTTGGATCAAGTTCTTAGCCACAAGATTAGTATCTCGCCCATTTTGCCTCTTAATTGCAACACTTATAAATGGGAGATGGGTCCTTCTGTCGCTGTTTTTTTTTTTCTGAATTTGTTAACTTCCTCTTAAGAGATTCTGATAATATTATCTACCTGCCGCCACTACAGCATCAACAACATAGGTTCATTGGGAGGGGGCAATTTGCTTCAATATTCTTTCAATGAACTTTATTTCATGGCATACTCGTACAAATGGTGCTGCCCTTTTTTGCAGGTTTTGTTAATAATATAGTGAATTGCATTAAATCTTCTTTAGTGTTCTTGATATGTTTCTGCTTAATTTTTTTTTCATTACCTCCTTTAAATTTTATTAACAGCCCTTTTATTTCTGCTGATTATATTCTTGATCGCGTTGTAGAAGTTCTGTAATTTCCTTTCTTCTTCTATAGTTGTTGTTAAATGATTTTTTTCCCCCAATCAAATTCACTATTATGTTTATCTCAACTCAAACCAATTCTTGTAACCTTAAGTATTCTGTATGGATTTCAGATTCTTTGCAGATTTCTTTACTGATCTGAATACATTTTGCAACAAACTGTCTGCATGTGCTATTTTTATTCTTAGTCTGCCCCTCATGTTTTCCTTGAAGAATATTGATTTGGTTTATTCTGATGATAGCGACTAGCGAGCTTAGAGTTTTTGTTTTAATGCAGTGTAGTTCAGATATGGGAACATTGCCACCTGAAACCCTGAATGTGGACTCTGATGTATACCTAACTTTGGGGCTCAAGGTGTTGGGAAAAAGAGTTTTGGGAACTCCACGGGCTTTAACCCTTCTTTCTTCACTTCTTGAGAGATCTGTCGAGAAAAATGAGATGCTACTGGAGACAACACAGGTCAATGATTCTAAGACAGAATTTCATGGTTCAAGAGCACCAACTGTCAGCATTCGGCAGTATATAGAGCGCATCTTCAAGTACTCTGGCTGTAGCCCGTCCTGCTTTGTCGTGGCACACATTTATGTGGATAGATTCATACAGAACACGGATATTCACTTAACCTCCCTTAATATTCACCGACTCCTAATAACGAGTGTAATGATAGCTGCGAAGTTCATTGATGATGCGTAAGTACCGATTCTCCAAGGCTGATTTATATTTATGTAGGTAAATTGCAGCAGGCTGATTTCCATATGCGGGAACAAATAAGAAATTAAGTATTGGGCTTAGTTTGCTTTTGCTTCCCATAGTCAATCAGCAAATACATATATATGTAAATACTTACATACATATGTACATAATATATTATTTTTTTCTTACAACAAAAAGTAATTAGCAACTTTTTTAAGAGGAGTAAACTGCAAATTATTGATTGCAGGAGATTGGACCAATTTGCATATCTGTTTTCTGAATTTTATAATATATCTATGTGGTTTCTTAGGTTCTTCAACAATGCATACTATGCAAAAGTGGGAGGAGTAAGTACAGAAGAGTTGAACAAGTTGGAGATGAAGTTTTTGTTTAGTATAGATTTCAGACTTCAAGTAAATGTCAACACATTTGGGAGATACTGTTCTCAATTGGAAAAAGAAGCCACTGAAGGGCGTCAGATTGAACGACCAATCCAAGTCTGCAGAATTAAAGAAAGTTGGTCAAACAAAGATGATTCGACCACTTGTGCTCCCACGGTTGCAAGATGAAGATGCCGAATCATGTCATTGTATTATTGTAATCCTATATTCATTAGAATACAGCCGAGTTAGAAGTTCTGCATATTGAATTTAGATGTCAGTCACTTCCTGTTTGAATATTGAGCAGATGGCAATTGAATGTTGATTACTGTATGTTCCCCCATTTTTTGAAGATTTGTCCCTCTGATTTTATTGGACCTTGTCTCCTATGGAGTCGCCCTTCAAGGTTCGCTTTCTTCCTTCATGAAAATGTCTGCGTTTATAGGTTAAACAACTTTGCAGCTACAGAATCAATTGCTAGAGCATGCATCTTTAGTATTGTGCATCGTCTGATTGTGATGGCGACAGAGGATGTGATTTCATATAAACTTCTCTCTTGAGATTGCTGTAATATGTAACATTTGGTATGATTGAAATATCTAATGGATATGAAGCCGTTTGTTTGGTTGGTTTACCATTTATAAAAATAAAACTAGCTTTTTAGGAGAGTAATTCAGCTTGTTAGGGAGGGATGCCCGGGTTTTCATGGGTCTCTCCTTTTGCAAATCATTTATTAAGCTACTGTCGCGCCCATATATATATGGCAAAGCCAATCAGCAGCTCCGAGGCTCAAATTCTCCTTAAAGATGCTTTTCCCTAACCTCTGTTGTTACCTCAAGCACGTTCTCATTGCAGCCCCTCCATTCAGAATCAGAATATATGCAAACATTATAGACCTTATGCGCAGACAATTTGCATCATGCTGGGATGTGGCCACATGCAAATCAATGACTCCGTCAGATTGATATTTAAAAACATACAAATTACATGTTTCAGTTTGACATGAGGCGCGCTCAAGAAACCTTTTCATCAGAGGTATAATTTACAACCAGTTTCTGTACTTAAATAGATACAAATATTGTTACAGTTTCTGCAGCAACTTCACAACCAGCTATACAGAGGACCTGTGTACTACCAACTCAAGATGCAAACATGCCTCCTATATTTAGGTCTCCTTCGGATTTTACACTTGTATCGTATAAATTTCTTTCACAGGTGTTACAATAAGCAGAAACTTTCCACCTCCTCCCATAGGCTGCAGCACCCTAAGAAACTAAGATCAACATCTACAAAATTCTGCTAGTGGCACTGCTTGGCACTCTCATTGCGTAATGATCACAGTTGGATGCTTTAGAAATACAATCATTCATTTCAAATGTACCAATATCATTACCTTGGTGGCCTCTCCAATGCCACCCAACCAAACTTTCCTTTTCGAAAATCAGTCAAGATACGGAAAGCTGCTTGATGTGTGTCCCCATTGAACAAGTGAACTGCAAGCTTTTGAATAAATCTGCATTTAAATTAACCACAATTGATTGGAAACTTCATGAAATTAAGGACTACAAACTTATATAGTTTTTGAGCTTTTATAATTGTTTGTAGTCAGTCAGCCCAGATCTTAAATAGACATAAGCAAGAAGAAAACATACATTTTGCCATTATGCCCATCTACATCAATTTTGTAGCGGCTATGAAGAGCTTTTACACCTGGCAAGCAAAAAAGTTCAAAACTAAAGCCTGCATACCAAATGCATTTTTTGAAAAATAAGTAATATGCATACCTATTGATGGAATCTTTGTCAGCATCTGCACCAGGATTGCTGCCACATCAGTCACGTCATAAGATCTCTCTCCAATGTCATCACAGATGGCAAGCTTAATAGCAGCTGATTGATCATTAATCCGCATTGGGAGCATGCCAGGAGAGTCTAGCAACTCAAGCTCATTCCCAAATCTAACCCATCTTTTGAAATACAATAAAGTACCAATAAATATACATAACTATAGTCATTTTTTCTTCTACAAGTCATTAACAAGAAGTAAAATAAAGATAATTTTACAAAATTTTTATCATACAATCCAAAACCTTTCAAGGCTAAATCTTTATCAATTAAGGATGATATGATTCTAATTTGTTAAACATTACAGTTAACCTTGGCTAACAACAAGTTGATTTTTGTTGTCATTTTCTTCGAATGCTGTGCTGGCGGGGGTGGGGTGGGCAAGAGGTTAAAGCAAGAATTTCCATAAGCGGGAGATTCTTGCCTGCACTAGGTGTAATACACCTTGTGGTTAGATGAATGGCACATAAGTCAAGTGTAAAACGCTTGGCCAATAAAAATAGAACACCTATATTTATCATTAACATCTAACCGTTTGGTGTATTACACCCAGTGTAGGGAAGAATTTCCATAAGCCCAAAATAAAATCTCGTTACTTCCAAGCTATTGAATAAAAACTAAAAACAAATATATACATACTTCAATACTCTTGTAACTCCAGGTCTGGAGGCTGCTTCACACATTCGACGCTTCAGCAACCGGTTGATCAGAGATGATTTCCCAACATTTGGATACCCAACTACGCCAGCTCGAACCTAAAAATTATCGAAAGAATTTTATCAAACAAAATTGTTAGGGAGTGCTGTGATCCTTCATCATTGTATACATAACATGTGTGAAACTCACTGGACGAGGAAGAAGTCCTTTGGCTCTACGTTTGACATTGACACTTGCAGCTAATGCCTTTGCTAACCTGCTTAGCTTCATAGTACCCTAAATTTTCCACAATGAAAATAGTAATTGGTGATGATGTTCAGAGTCAAACTAAAGGAAAAAAAAAAAAAAGGATTGCTCCAAATACCATTCCAAGCTGTCCGTTGGCAAAGACAGCCTTTATTCCTTGCATTGCAAAATAATTTGCCCAAGCATTCCTGTCTGCCTTGGATATCATATCTTCTCTATTTAAAACTAAAATTCTTTTCCTATTTCCAAGCCATGAATCCAACTGTTTAAGGGAGAAGAAGGGAAAAAGAAACAGAAAGAGAAATAGTTAAGGTAAAACCAAGAACACAGTCCTCAAAATATGAACTGCACAAAATTATTTATCAAGTCAACCAAAAAATACATATGAAGAGAAACATCTTAAAATCTCTGAGACATGGAGACAAGTGTTAAAAGAGGTTCAATTGGAATCTAACCTGAGGATGGGTTGTGGACAAAGGAATTCTTGCATCTCGCACTTCTATCACAACATCCATTAGCTTGAGTTGTTCTTTAAGTTCTTTTTCAGATTTCGCAATATGACCAGGATACCACTGCACAATTGCCAGCACCCAATGAAAATCTAAAAACCACTCAATTTCAAATTCTATCAGCACATTCAAAACCCATAACAGTAAAAGAGCAACCTTAATCATACCTGAACGGGACGCAGTGATTTGGTCCAATAATAAAGCTCGGCATCAAGATCAACCCAATCAGTCTCAACTCCACAGCCCTCAATAATATTACTGGAATTAACACTTCCACTTCCACTTCCATTTCCATACAAAGTTGGATTCTTTCCGCCAACATTAACAACCTGCCACCACCATGTTTTCATTCAGACAATTTTCACAGTCACCGTAAGAAATGAACAACTGGAGATAGAAAGCAACACAAATCCATATATAATTTCCAAGAAAGCTAAACTATTTGACAATTTTTTCCTCTGTAAATACACCAAGAACATGTACAGAGGGGGGAAAAAAAGAGTTAACTTGCCTGAATAGTGGGAGTTTGGGAGGAAAGAGAAGCTGAAGTTGCGAGTTGTGCAGCTTGTAAAGAGTGAAGTCTGTTGCTACTGCTCCGCGTTTTAGGTAGGTGAACCCAAACTGTAGGATTGGGTGAGGATAGCCCCAGAATGTGCACCCCCATCTTCAATTCCTTCCTTTCTATGCTATGTGTACAGTCACTGTACAAACTCCAACAACAACTGAAAGCTGGTTGTTAAAATAACTTTCCTTTTTCACTTCTGTTAGGTTTCTCAAAGCCCAAGTATTTATGCAAGATCTTTTGGACTATTTAGGGCCCAACTTCAGTGGTATGATGACCATTTGGACCATGCTTAGAGCAAGAGGAACAGGTCAGTAGTGACCCTAGCCTCATGGTTCCTTGTGTATTTCTCAATTTATTTTCAAAATTTTACTTGTATATCACATAAATTTTCTTGATTAATATGAGAAGTCTCAACGGGTAAATTACACTTTTTCTATGTGTTTTGCCACATTATATTACTTTATTTTCTATATTTAAAAAATATTAATTTATCCATGACATTTATTTTTTCTTGTACTATTGCATTCCTAAATAAAAACTAATGAGTGCTAAAAAAACAAATATCATGAATGAATAAGTATTTTTTTAAATGTTAGGAATAAAATAGTGTAATGTGATAAAACACAGGAGAAAAATGTAATTTATCCAGTCTCAACTATAACCCAAAAATTTGGTTAAGTGGTCTAAGATCTCCCTAAATTTTTTTGCGAGAGCATCCCGTAGTGGGTGGGACTGGGAGGTTTTATATTCAAATTAATTTTTACCGTATTAATTTTTTTTAACGACAGGAGCTGCCTGTTTCTCTCAAACTTAGGCGCTGTACAATATCACCAACCAACCAACCAACCATCCTTTGTTTCTTCCAGAATTCCAAATCACGAAGGAAGCTCTTTGTTGTATGTGTCGATAAGCTTGCGGGTAAAAGAAAAAAAAAATATATAAGCGGATAAGAAACAAACAACAGAAGGGACGAAATGAGAGCTAACAGAGTAATTTTGAATTAATGTGTTTGCAGCAAAAGTGTAGTCTTTTCTTTAAGTTTCACCACATTAATGGTCCTTTCTAAGTGCCAGCAATAGCATATTATAACGTCTTCCTCTATCATCTTCTTCTCCTTATTCAATCTTCTTCTACGTTAATTAAAAAGCAGAGTACAAATTAGCACTCGCCTTACGCTACAAATTTTTACTCGATCTGTCTCCATGCATGCATATTTACGCCTTTCTATACTTGTGTTTATTGTTTAATACACAGTGCCATTCTGTCCATTTCATCCATTTGTTGTGGACAACGACTCTACGCCTTCAATTTAACATTTACTTTATTTTCTGCCAACATTTTTTTTCTGTATTTACTGAATTCTACGCCTCAATTCAAACACAAATATCCAAAATTTACTGAATTTTTATTAATCTAATTCAACCTAAATTGTAACAACTATAAAAATAACAAAAATCTCTCGTGCACTAAAAATTATAAAAATTTTAAAACAAAATATATAGAGATAGAAGATTGATATTTATCTATTGGTTAAGTGTATAAAGAAATAGTTTGTTATTACGATGAAAGTATTTATCAATTAACATTCTATCATCCTTCTTTTGAATTCTTATTTATCTTTTAATTTATTTTTTAAAAAGCTGGCTAAGAATGGAAATCAATATAAGTGAATTTTTTCAACCAATTGAACTAACTTTAATTTAGAAAAAAATAAAAAAAAAAACAATATATCTCCCGTTGTCATTAGATTTTCTCGTATTTATAACTTTAATTATTCATGGTGACTTTTCTCGGAGTAAAAATAAAATAAAAAATAAAAAATCCTGGTGACTCCAAAAACAGTTCAGCTAAAAGAATAGAAGCATATAGGGGTGGATAGAGAGCGAGAGGTGAGGCGAGGAAAGCGCTTCTCTTAACCGGATAAGAACACGCGCAGTTGCACGTGCAAACACAGTCCCATCCACGTAGGACTCTGACTAACTCAAAAGTAAAACCCCACTCAGTCTTCCCAGTTAAAATCCTTTTTATCTTTTCCTTTTTATAAATAAAAAAACAAATAAATATTTTAATTTCTATCTGTTTAATAAAATAAAATACTGACGGTACGCAACAGCTCGCATATATAACCAACCACCCACCCTCCCTTCCTCTTGCCCCACACCTACACCCACGCCCTTCACTCCCCCTCTCACACTCTCCTCCTTCATTAACACCAACACTACTCAAGCACTGCAAAAAAAAAAAAAAAATTAAATAAAAAGAGACTGGAGGAGAGGTTTTTAATAATTAAGCAGCCTCCACTCTGCATCCATTAATGCTTCTCATCAACAAAACGTGAAACTAACAAATTAAGAAGAGAAACGCGCACACAGACACATACCTTTCCCCTTTTTTAACAACTTTCACTTCACCGACCGACGCCTTTGCTCCTGCTGCTGCTGTAGGCTGTTTCGAACACAAAAGGCAATATTAATATGGAGGTCAGTAAGGTAACTCTCGAGATCTTTTCTAAGCTTGAGCAAAAATGGCTCTCTCACTGTGAAAATGCTAAGAAAATTCGTCTTCTTAGCATTGACGGCGGTGGTACTACCGGCATTGTCTCTGGTGCTTCTATTATTCACCTCGAAGACCAGATCCGTCTCAAAACCGGTGATCCTCACGCTCGTATTGCTGATTTTTTTGACATTATCGCCGGCACTGGTATTGGTGCTCTTCTTGCTGCTTTGCTTGCTGCTGATGATGGTTCCGGCCGTCCTTTATTCTCTGCTAGAGAAGCCGTTGCTTTTCTTGCTCAGAAAAACTCTGACCTCTTTAAACTCCGCGGTGGATTCCTCCGCCGACGCAGTAACAGATTCTCCGCTACCAGTATAGAAATGACTTTGAAACAAGTATTCAAAAGAGAAGACGGAGAGATCTTGACCTTAAAAGACACGTGTAAGCCTCTCCTCATTCCTTGCTTTGACCTCAACAGTTCTGCTCCTTTCGTTTTCTCCAGAGCTGACGCCTCTGAGTCTACGAGTTTCAACTTCCACATCTGGAAGGTGTGTCGCGCGACGCTAGCCACACCGAGCCTGTTCAAGCCGTTTAAGCTGACGTCCGTTGACGGAAAAACATCCTGTTCCGCTATCGACGGCGGTTTAGTGATGAACAACCCGACGGCTGCCGCGATTACGCATGTTCTCCATAATAAGCGGGATTTTCCGTCAGTTACTGGAGTTGAGGATCTTTTGGTTCTTTCACTAGGTAACGGTACGTTAAGTGGATCGTTAAGTAATAAACACATACGGCGTAACGGTGAATGCGAGACGTCTTCTGTTGTCAACATTGTGCTTGATGGAGTTTCCGAGACTGTTGACCAGATGTTAGGAAACGCTTTTTGTTGGAACCGTACCGACTACGTTAGAATCCAGGTAATGCATATCAATTTTCCTTAACTTTCTCGGCATCCAAACAGGATATTGGATTTTTTTCTTTTTTAGGTATTGATGGCATGAAATTTGTGTGAGCAGGCAAACGGATTAACGAGCGAGGGAGTGTCGGTGGGCGAGAGAGTACAAGAGGAGGTATTGAAAGAAAGAGGAGTGGAGTCGTTGCCGTTTGGCGGGAAGCGGTTATTGACGGAGACGAACGGAGAAAGAATCGAGAGCTTTGTGCAACGACTTGTTGCTTCAGGAAGGAGTAGCTTGCCTCCTAGTCCCTGCAAGGATTCCGCCGTTAGCCCTCTAGCCAACGGCCGTTAACCCAATGTGGTTTTTTTATATTTTTAATTATTATTTTTTTAACCCTTTGTAACAAAACTCGGATTTACTTTTAACTATCTATGCTTGAAGTTAAAATGAGTAGTAGCTACTAATTAATAATAATAACAATCTGTTTCTTTTTTTTTTTTTTTTGCCAGACGAGACAACACCCTGTTTCTCTCACTTTCACTCTTTGGGTAAATTTCCTTCAGTAGGATTTAGGTGTCCCTTTGACTGAAGACAACATCAGTTAATCTTTATCCTTGTATATATACTTTGCTTGAACTGTCAGCAGCTGTCACCTGTAGCCATTTATCCATATGTAACAGGGATCATCATGGAAGTGAATGCCTAAATGGTTTATTCTGGGAGTAATGAGAGCTAAAATTATGAATATACAGTGCCATCGACCAACCCAAAAAAATCATCAAAAATACAATTCAGAAACTCCATATAGGCTTTGTTCATCATATATATTCTATATGATTTTTACTTGAAATGTGTTTTGCTATTTTTACCTGTTGGTGAAAGTCCAAGCAAAATCAAAATAAGCAGTTCTTTTGAATTTTAGTGAATTTTCTATTGGGGGACATATTCTATGCTTGTAAATATTTATCAAATGAAAAAATAAATTCAATCTGTACGGTGCATATAAAATATTTTTAAAAACTCATAATTCTGATTATTAATAACGTCAAATGAAAAATATTAATAAAATAAGTGTCTTAATTTATTTTTATAATTTCATAAGATCGCAATAAATAACTACTTCTCCTTAAAAAAATAAATAAATAACTACTTCTACTCACAAAAATAAATAAATAAATAACTACTACCATTTCTACTGTCATTATTTTTATTATTATTTGAATGAAGATAATACACAAAAAAAATTAATAATTATAAAATATCAAGAAAAAAAATATCAACGAATTCGTTAGTATATGAAAATTAGATCTTTTTTTTTAAGGAAATTGAATTTCATTAGCAAATAAAAATACAAATCCATATAGATTAAACCCTAATAACTAAGAGACAACATACAAATATTAAAATAAAATAATTACTTCTTGAGCAATTATTTGTGTAGTTTTATACCTTTCTAATAGATAGGGAGATCAAATAAAAAGTCAAGTGATAATTTCTTTCCAATGGCATCCTGAGATATAAGGCTCAATTTCTGTCGTTGTTTATTTAAAGGGGAGGGATGCTCCCTATTGTACAATTCATCGATACCTAAATCATATGACCTCCTTATTAACCAAAATAGTTATGGAGATCAAACAAAAAGTCAAACTAAGAAAACTATATATAACAACCATGAAAATAGAAACAAGAAGGTTCATCATCATTTCAAACAGAACACCCTTCTTGACTCTTTATTTCTAAATAGTTTTATTTTCCTTGACTCCATCCACTTGAATCTTGATGCTGCCTCAATTTGATGTTATATTGACTAGCCATAGCACATCAAGCGAGGTAAAAACACTTCACAACCTCACTAAGATAGAGGTACTAACAACATAAAAGAAAATATAGATTTATAATACACAATGAGATGGTTCACGCTCTGAGGACAAGGTTCAAGGGGAAGAGATGTTATTTTGCTTTGAAGCTTGACATGGAAAAGACACATGATCGGGTTAGTTAGGCTGCTCTTAAGGAAATTCTAGTGCAATTTGGCTTTCATGAAGAATGGATCAAATTAGTGATGACTTATGTCTCAATAGTTGAGTTTAATGTTTCAATTAATGGTTCATTATAGAGATCCTTTAAGCCAAAAAAGGGTCTAAAGTAAGGAGACCCAATCTCTCCCTATTTGTTCATATTAGCGGCAGACTATTTGTCAAGAATGATAGAGAATGAGCAGCAAAGAGGCAATTTAAAAGGTATGCGAGTTACTAGGCATGGCCCGTTTATTACACATTCTCAATTTGTTGATGATATAGTTTTATATGGGGAAGCTAAGGATGAAAAAGTTCAAACTTTCAAAGTTATCTTGAACAAATATCAGCAAGCTACAGGGCAAAAGGTAAATCTCCAAAAATCTGAACTCATGTTTAATGCGAGTGCTAATGTTGATTTGAGGAGACATTTTTGAGAGTTGTTTGCTGTCAACAAATCAAAATACACATCTAAGTACTTGGGGCTGCCATTAGAATGGGAACAAACAAAGAAGAAGCTTTTCAATTTTTTATTGCAAAGAATGATTGATAAAATACAAGCTTGGGAGAGCAGATTTTTATCTTCGACTAGGAGGGAGATAATGATCAAAGTTATTTTATAATCTTTTCCTTCTTTTGTCATGGCGGTGTTCAAAATTCCTTTGACAATCCTCCATCAAATTGAAATGTACATTCAACAATTTTGGTAGAGTCAAGATGTAAATACTAACAAGTTGCATTGGGTACGATGGAATGTTCTTACCGAAATCAAGAAGTTTGGAGGTATGGGTTTTTGCCAACTTGATTTATTTAATATTGCAATATTGGGGAAAATAGGATGGGGGATTCTTCAGAACCCAAATATGCTTTGTGCTAAGGTGTTAAAAGGCATTTATTTCCTTTGTACAAATTTTCTTGAAGCTAGGCAAGGTAATCAAGCTTCATGGTTATGGATAAGTCTTCTCAAGGGTCTAGAGGTGCTAATTCTGGGTTATAGATGACATGTTCATTCTGGTAAAGATATAAGGATATGGGAAGATCCATAGATCCCATCTCTTCCAAACTTTCGGCCTTCTACAGCTCAACCACAGAACATGGAAGTCTTATTGGTTAAAGATCGTATTGATTCCTATTTTGGTGAGTGGAACTCTAATCTTTTAAATACTTTATTCTCACCTCAAGAACAACAAGCTTTTTAAGCAATTTCAGTGACAAATGCAGATGTAGATGACATAATTATATGGCATCCCGATCGCAAAGGACAATACTTTGTCAAAGCGGCCTAACAAATTCTTAAAGTAGCTCTCTAGTGAAGAAGATATTAATGGGAATAGTTCTAATTTTTCATCGAAGAATCCAGAGGTTTGGAAATCAATATGGCAGCTCCAAATCCCTCCCAAAGTGAAAGTCTTTTTATAGAGATGCTCCTGGAATGTTTTAGCTACCAATTCAGCTATTGTATGTAGGGGATGCAAAGTTGATGCCAAATGTAAAAGGTGTGGAAATGATTTGGAAACTTTGGAGCATGTATTATTTCTTTGTGCACATTCTAAAAGAGTCTGGTTTGCTACTCATTTGTGATATGTTCCCACCAATACTAGATTTCAATCCTTTAATATATGGTGGGTTGAGATAAAAGCTCTATTAGAAGCCAATAATGTTGTAGATTCAGTGAAGTTTGTAGCAGGTGTTTGTTAGAATATTTGGAAGGCTAGGAACAAGAAGCAATTTAATGATGTGTTTGAAGAGCCAAGAGAAGTAATTGTAAGGATTAAGAGCTGGTGGCATTCTATATAACAAATGAACATAAATAGTGGTGGCGTTAATGTTATTTCTATTAGGAGATAGACAATCAACCACTGGTTGCCTCCTCCTCAAGGCTATTGGAAGATCAATTGTGACGCAGCATATAATCATTTTAAAAAGTGTTGCTTGATTGTATATGTTTGTCGAGATAGCTCTGGTAAGTTTCTTCACATAAGCACAAAAACTCTCACAATGTCATCTCCCTTTCAAGCCGAGATATTCGCCATTAGAGAAGTTGTCATATTTGCTTCCAAGTTCCAATGCAAATCATTGATTGTTGAGTCTGATTGCTTACAAGCAATTCATTTCTGCACTAATACTACGGAGAATAGTCCATGGGAAGCCAAAGTTGAAGCTGAACTGGTTAATACTTTGCTCTCAACTCATCATAATATCCAACTCATTCATATCCCAAGAAATAGAAATCAAGTTACGGATTGGTTATCAAAACACAACTCTGCAATTAATTTTGATAATTCTAGCTTTAATGTTCATCTAGATTTTTTGTATCCTGTTCTCAAAGAACATCAAGTGTAATTCCTTTTTTTGGTTTAAATATATTTCATTCGGTCAAAAAAAAAAAGAAAAAAGAAGATTAAATGAGATGATTTTGGTAAAAAATGGCCGAAATTACCTCCAAAACTACTAACTAAAGAAAGGAGGTTCTACAAGAGAGTGAGGAGAAAAAGAAGAAGAAAGAGAAAAGAAAACTTAGATCCTCTCTTTTTAAAATCAGCTTATACATCAATCCAAATTGTATTTCTCATAATTAATGACAAAGTGAAAGAATTTTCTGAGAGGATTCAATTCAAATTTTATCCATATGTCAAAAGGTACCAAAAATAAATAGAAAGGATCATATGAAAATTATAAAAAAAATTATGAAGGAAATTTTTTTTTTGTTTTTACAAGCTAGGGGTTGTGTTTACCCTCAGTCCCCTAGCTAGCCCTGTGTCACTGGCATGAGCAAACTCAACACAACATAAACATAGGCATCAAAGATTTTTTTGGTCAATAAAAAAATATATATTATTACATAATATTGAGTACTACAAGGAAGAGAGTAAGATTTTTATAATACATCCAACTGTCAATACAAACTACATCAAGAAATCTTACTCTGAAAAAATACATCAACAAGAAAAGGAAGAAAACAACTTCATAAAATAAACTAAAACCAGCCACAGTTACACTGGCACATCGGTGCCGCATATAGAGGATAGAAGATTTGGCAAAGGAGATAGCCAAAATTTGATATGGAGAAGTTTGATTTCCTGTTGGTAAACCAGAAAAACACTCCAACATCCTCTGCGAAGTAATGGGTGTGGCCAAACCCATTTGACAACACATATGAAAAGTCTTTAATTTTGGATAGACCAAATCAAGAATTTCCAAAAGAAACTTCAAATCTTCTTCCTCTCCTTCATTGATGTAGCCATGGAAGCACCATTTCCTTGTATACCCACAAAAACTCTCACTATGAGAGAGCCAAAGCATCCCAAAGGATGAGCAAAAGGGTGTCCAAATCCCATAGTTACATAAACTATTAGTTATTTGTAGAGAAAAACTACAAAAAAGGAAGGAAAAGACCAATTTTTAGCTTAAAAAAGTCAAAAATTGACCTTCAAACAAAGGAGAATGATGGAAGACCAAAGGGAGAAGACGAGAGAAGAAGGGTATAGAAAAGAGAAGAAAAAGTATAATTTAGGCATCAAAGATTTCAACCTTTGATAAAAAAAAAAAAAAAGATTTCAACTAGATAAAGGAGAGGTATAAAAAGTTTCAACATATTGGAAAAGTGTTAAAATCAATTGTCGCATTAAGCACGATCTACTAATTGAAAATTCAATACTAAAATAGACTGATGGATGAAAAATTGTTCTCGTTTAAATTATATTTTAAGTTTGAATTCTAATATATACAGACATATTAAAAATTATTAATTTTTTTTTATCATTTTTATAATTAACTGAATTAATTTAAATTCTACCAACTCTCAATACAAGATTTAAAACAAAAATCAATGACAAAATAGTCCACATTTCAAAGACTTATAAGTATATATATATATTGCTAGGGACTCCTCCCTCCCATCTCCTCCAGTAATTAACTATGGAATGCAACCGGAGCATCCCTATTCATTTTGATTTGATATCAAATTATTGTATAAGTTGTGGCCAATTGAATACAGTTGTTCCTTTGGAACCCACCTAAACGCAAAATTAATGTTATCTTTATAGTCACCCATTGCATTATTTTTGTAGTTGTAAGCACACGCAGCAAACTCAATTTTTTTTTCCACCACTTGATTCAAGTGGTTAAGAGGGTATTCATGGCCTTTAAAATTATGAATTTTAGTCCTAAAAACACTTAAATGTTGAACTATCTATCTAGGGTTAGCTAGTTCCAATCACGGGGTCAACTCCGTTTAGAGATAAAATGTTCAGATCCCTCACCCCTCCGCCTCCTAAAAATAGTGGTTAAAAAAAAAACTCAATTTTTTTTAACAAAAAAGAATCTACTTTCTTTATTAAAGGCTAGATGATAATCAGGGACCATGCTGTAATAGTGTAATCACTATAAATTTTCAATTTCAAGCGCTTGAATAGAGGTGAAAAGGATGAATTTTGTTGCTGATTATGATTTTGTATACGGTAATTTAGTGGTAGAATATCTATTTTATGATTTAAAATAAATATATTTATTTAGAAATTTTTGTGACTCTTATGGTTCTGTTCAAATCAAATAAAAGTAATCAGAATTTAGTGTAGTTTAAATACTAATAGTTTAGACCAAATGTATATATACATATATTCTTTGATACCTTTTATCTTTAAAAAATAACACAAAAAATTTAGAAAATTTTACTTAATTATATTTTTCATATCTAAGAAGCACATTAATTTGAATCGTACTGCAGACATTCAGCTTCATAAATATGCAAGTTATACTGGAAGAATCCCATAACTCATAACAAGGCAATAAAAAAGTTGATACGTATTTAATATCAAAGAAGGCTTGATGGGTGATTTTGGACTTAATTATATATCTTTGTATCATTAAAGTTCTGGCATATAATTAAGACAAACCTTATACACAACCTTGCAAATTGCTTGCATTAAAAATGGTCCCTAAATATAAATATTAGACATAGCTTTATTTTTCTCCAACTTAATTAATTTTCTTTACATTTATAATATTTTATTTGATCAGCTTCATCCACAGTAGAGTCCTATATGTTACATAATGCATGGTTTGGTAGAATATATTCCACTCCCCAAGGCATTCTTTATCTGTAATTAGTTTGATAATAACATTGAGTAAAGAGACAAGAATTAAATATTAAATAAAGTGTTGTTTTCAATTGCCCAAAACGGTCCAATAGTTGCTTAGACAACCTGGTTGATGTGGACTTTGGTTCACTAGCACTCTTTGCTTCTTTTTTCACCCTAAATTTACCTTTGTTTAAATGGATAATTAAAAGCAATTGACTTGAGAATTGGAAATTTTGAGGTATTAAAAAAGTGATTATATAAGCGAGGAAGTAGTCAAATAATCACTTAACTCTAACGATATTTTGAAATGTAAGTTATAATTTTATTATTATCAATTTATGAAATTTATTTTCACCTTACTTAAATAAAAAAGACAATTCTTTATTACATAGTACATTAATATCTAGGTTATATGACCTTTATATTTAAAAAAAAGTGATGATACTATTAACATTTATTAGTTTGAGTGACTAGTAACTTATATTATCTGAGTGTGTTTAGTAAAAAATATATTTTATTAAATTTTATAAAATTTATTACAATTTTAAATGATATATGTTTGGTTTAAATGAACATATTGTAAAATTTATTTACAATTTTATATTTAAAATTTATAAAATTGATTATAATTATATCAAATTCTAATAAAATAATTTAAATTTTCAAATAAATTTCATAAATTTTAAGTCTATAATTTCAAATAATTAAAATACCTTTCATTATTTTTACTTTCAAAAATATATTTTCATTTAAAAGGATTTTTTTTTACCAAAATTAACTTAAATTTTAAAGTATACCAAATATATGATAGCAAAATAAATTTCACATATTATTTATTTAAATCAAATATGTTTCATTACTAAAAATTTATTTAAAAATAAAATAAATTCATCAGTAGAATTGATTTTAATTTAAAAAAACGGGTGCTAATTTTCTGAAAGAAAAAACAGATGCTAATTAATACAAGTCAACTCAACTCAAACTCTAAATAATATAAAATTAAAAGAAAAAAGGACCACACCATTCCAATGTTAGCAATGAATTTATGTGGAAGCAAAATATGAATAGACAATGGAAAATACAAGGAATGGCAAGCGAGGAGAATGGACCTATCTATATCTACCATATTCATGCATGTGCACCAGTGAATTTCAGATGTTTATGCGCGACAAAATTTAACTGTCGTAAATGCTAATCGTCGTCTTTGATGTGGATGATACACATTTATTATTACTTGGCCTATACAAGCTATACTATATATTGTGAAAATATTTATCTATTTGGTGCATAATATATTTTCATCTGCATATCAAATTAATAAAAAATAATGAACTATGGCTATCTATTCATAAAATTAGTTATTGTGTTCAATATTTGATCTGCTATTCAAATTTTATTTTTTTCAAACTTTAATAGATTTTCAAACCGGTTTGATTCGAATAGGATCATAAGCGTGGTAAAAAATTTTCAATAACTAGTTTATTAATTTAACACAACTATATGTATTATAATTTAAACCCGAAATATTACTTAAGCAAAAATAATCTCTTACGAACTAATTTATAAAAATATCGCTTAAATAAAAACAGTTTTTTAGCAACTAATTTCAACAATTAATGATGATTTTATTTTAGAAAATGAAGTGATCTAAGTCTATTTTATCAAAAGTTAGTGAAGAAAACAATATTGACCTCCTCTAATAATTAATTAAGTATGCTAACTTTGTATTCAAATATAACATAGATTTTATTGCTAAAATTTGTCTCTTGGTTTCAAAATATTGAGATTGATCCATTATTATTATTTTTTTTTTGAACGAGAGTTTGATCCATTATTATTACTTGTGTTTTTGACTTTTAACACTAATATATATGTTATTTACTTTGCTTTTTTTTTTTCTTTTCTAGTTTTATAAAATTGTGAATTTAAATTACATGACAGGGAGCAATTTGCAGTGATAATGGCAAATGATTTTTGTTCATGCTGGTGAGATACTAGACATAACCAGATCATGTACCTCGCAAGAGACAATCTGATGCCCATAACTGTTAATTGTATACGTGTTCATGAACTCCTTATTGATGAAATTGAGGATAATCCTATAAATTCAAATATATAATAGGATGAACTGAGAAAAAAAAAATTTGCATGTCTGCATGTGTTTACAACTTTATTTAATATTTTTAACAAGCACAGTAATACACATTTAATAAGGTTTATATAGATTCAAAAGTTGTATTTGAAATTTTTTTTAAATATACTATTGAATTTTGATTAATCTTATTCTATCCAAATAAGATCATAAAAACGGTAAAAATCTCTCTAAATAATTAATTTAATACGATTATGTATATTACAGTTCAAACTTAAAATATCATTTAAATAAAAACAATCACTACCAATTAATCTAATCAGTGTTAATAATAGAAACCCTTTCAACTATCTCTTAGTAGGCTTTTCTTGTTTTTTTTTTTAACAACCAATTTCATTAAAAGGAGAAAATTAATTCAAGCCCTAATGGAATCTAGATTTTGTGACTGATATTGCTTTCTTATCAATACTTATTTTCAGGAGACATATGTTTCCACTTTTACTAAAGCAGATTCCATAGCTTAATTCCATATATCATTATTAACATATAGAAAAACATAAGATTATTCCAGTTTAATTTATCTACATAATTCCAGATTCCCAGCTGTTCACATGAGCTAATCATTCAAGAATGATATAAAAATAAAGTGAACACTAAGAGTTGCTTTTTTTCTTTTTTCTTTTTTCTTTTTACAATACCTAAGTCCGTGGATAAAAAATTATCCATTTAAAACCTCAAACTTTTACCAACATTTGTTGGTATGTAAAGTTTAAAATTCAAATTATATATATATATAAAATATTCAAAGAATTTTATTTTTTTATCGGTCTCCCTAACTTGAATTATGAATTAGATAAAACTTTTATATCTACCAAAGAAAAAAAAATCTCAACCCTTAAATAGCAAGAAGTGCAAATTACAAAGGGTTCAATCAATTTAAATTAATTATAGCATGGAGTACAAAATTAAATTCCAAGTAAAGAGTAGAGAGAGGAATGGAAGTGAGCTATGTAGTGGTTGGTGGACAAATGTTAGGTACCCATATGATTATATGATGATGAGAAGTAATTATAATGTAAGTAAAGAAACCATTTCTTGATTAAGACCCAAGTTAGCATGAGAGAATTTAGGAAATTATGTAAGGTTCACGTGAGTCAAAAATCAATTAATTAAATTTTTGTGAGGGCAAGTCAAGAACCGTCCATTAGATTAAGACCCAATTAAGCTATGCTCCAAAGTTAGAATCCTTGTATCATTACCACCATACCGAGCATTTGAAGCTTCTTCGACATGTTGGGATTACATAAATCAAATGTCCCTTTCTCTTGTACACATGTACTTCCTTAATTAGGCCCTTAGCATCATGTAATCACGGGCACAAGGGAACAATGCTGAGTGCTAGCGAATCCCTATAAGATCAACTAATATTACCTTGGATGCACTTGAAAGGAATTCCATCTGCACTGTCATTTATATCCTTAGAAATATTTAAAATGATTGAAGTACAATAAGACAACTTAAACATTCAACTTTTTGAATTAAAAAAAATATGATTTTTTAAAAAAAAGAGCATTTTAGACCTTAGACAATTTTGATTTCTCATAATTTTATAAAAAATTTTAATTTAGCTAAAATTTTAATAATTTTAGCACAAATAATATTTTAAAGTATAATGTTTTATTTTAAAAAATTGAATTAAGTTCATACAATATTTATCAAAGTATAGTAATATTTGAGATATTGAACCGGTAAAAGAATAAAATTTTTATTTTTAACTAGTTATGCACCTTAAAAAAGGTAGGAAATGGCAAATCAATGGCAATAAAATTCCAATTAATTTCAAAATGAGAATAAACACAGTATTTATATTTAAGATATAAAAATGTGTTTGTTTCTTGCAATAAATTCTGTAGTTGCGAGAGATTAATTACTCATATGGAGTTATAAATGGGGCCATGCATCGGAGCTTTGGTTTGGTCATATATATACTATATAACTTCACTTCCTAACTCAGTACAATTAAAAGATAGCTAATTCTGCCCTTTTTAATCACATATCATTGCACAACATGAGTTGTGTAATTTTCAGTGAACTGTTCCACTCGAATACAAGGTGATATATATATATATATATATAACACTGTTTGATTAGTCATGTGTGTAGATGGGCATATATACAGACACACACAGTTTCCACTTGAATTAATTTAGTACGACAATTCATGGTCTGAACTTGCTAGCTAGCTGTATGCTCTTCGATGTGTAATTTTGTTCTGTATCGATAGGTCTTGCATTGCAAGAATAATCTGACCAACTCAACTATTTACTGACCAAACCTAATTCTTCAGTACTCTCACTGCTACTACTGATATTATATTGTACACATCTTTGTAACCTTTAGTTGTTCTCTTCTGCCCTTTCTTTGTATTTCTGCGCTCCATTTCCACATGGTTCAATTATTTGTGGTTTTAGACCAATAGTTGAATTTGAATACATATAATTGTAAGATTGACTTGGAAGGTTGTATGTAATTTGATGTTTTTAATTTATAAGTAATTTGTGTGATGCAGTTGTAGTTTTCCTTTTGGTATTTGATAGTCCCAAAAAAATTCTATTTAATCTAAAAAAAATAAATAAATTGCTGTATAAGGAGGGTAAATTTTTTTTAGTGGCTATTACCTGATAAATGTTTTTATTTGCTGGTAGAAAATAAAGAATTTGGGTAATTTTTTTTTATACGGATATGTTTTTTCATTTGATATCTCTCGAATCTGGTAACTACAAAGGCTCCGATTAATTTAGAGTTTCGGTCATAACTCACAAGAGGCAAAACTCTCTTAGAACTTGTTTTTTCTATATATAAAATTCAAATCTGCTCCAAAAAAATACAAAATCTTTATTACTTGGAGGTTTTTTTTAAAAAAAAAAAAAGAAAAAGAATCATGAGCCTAAAACAACCATCTTTCTATCATCCTCCTGAAGCAAAATCCACACTTATCATGTTGCAACCACTGCTGGACACCGGCTGGAGGATCTAGCATGTGTTTAATAATTATCTAGCTATGTACATTTTCATTGTAGTGATCTTCAATTGAAGAAATTTACTGATTTTACGTATAAACAGGTGAATCTCACTCAACACTACATTATTTTGGTATCCTTATAGATAAGCGAATAAATATATCCTCAACAAACAAAGTGTACTATAGCTGGTATTTACCCTCAGGTACGTACTTCATGGGGTGGGGGTGTCCTCTATCAATGTAATGTAAGGTAAAGGACTCCACTATCCACGAACCTTCTGAGCACAAAGCCTCTGGGATAATTTATTACTAAGGCCGTATACGCATTACTCTTGTGAAATTTCTGAAAAAAATTAAATAGGGTAAAAGAGGCAGCTAGCTTGCAATTAATTAATTTTATATATATATATAAAGAGTTTTTTTTTTCTACTTTATTTTTGCACCATATTTATGCTTTTCAACCTCAAAATCTAGAGCAATATCTCTATTATGGACTGAAGTACAGTGATAGTAGTTGCTGTGATTGGGGTAGAATTAATTAAATTTGATGAATCTTAACACCTCCAGGCTTCAGGATGTTTATATTACAGAAATGGTTGAGAGCCATTTATTGCTTTAAATTCAGTATTACTATTATTGTTCTAATTATTTCAGTTCTTAACTAGAAACAGATGAGACAAGTTTAATGCTGAAATCGTGGTTAATGACTCCTGTCTATATTTTTGGAAGAGAAGGTAAAGCCATTAAGTGCGACCATTATTGTGGACCATAGAAGTAAAATTTTAACTTCAATATTGCCATCATATCCTCCGCTAAATTCATCTCAAATATCGGTATTTAGAATACATTGAATTTTAATTAATTCAATTTAATCTCAATAAAATTATAAAAATAATAAAAAAATTTCAACAGTTAATTTAATATGACTATATATATTATAATTAGAATTTTAAATATCATTTAAACAAATATAATCTTTATCTGCTAATTAATTTCAACGATCGAATAATGAAATATAAGTTTAGATTTACTTAAGTATTTGTATTAATTTGTTTTTATATATGGTACAAATTTTAAACAAAAAAAATATCTCCATAGTTAGTTTTGAAAAAAATAACAAAAAAATAGGATTTATTATTTACTTATAACAAATTATTTTGGATGTATCATATTTTAAATACATATATACAATCAATCATGAGAAATTCAATCACAAAATAAAATATTTCAGTTTTTTATTGTAGCAGTATATATATATATATATATATTTTGTTGGCAATTCTGAAATGCAAGTGGCAAATACTATATTTAAACAGCGGATGCAATTACTGAGATCCTAATATAAGCAAACAAAACAAAAATCTGGACACAATATTTGAGTTATTGTGGGATGCTGTAGCTATATTGTAGCAAAATATGAGTTCCAATTCACACCACCCATTCCACCATGTCTCCGGATCCATGCAAACGTACGAGCCTCTCTTCCATATAGTTTTTATGTCTTCGTTAACCTCCCAACTCATTCTTTTATTTTAATGATTCTGATAAGATCTTGTCGCCATACATATATATTATTTTTCTTTTTCTTTTAACCCACACATTATGTTCTGTTCTCTAATATTATTATGTAAAATTTCCAAATTATTTTGACAAAAAAAAATTTACATTTCGGCTATTACATGAATTTAATAATTAAAATCTTTTGACTTTTGTAGTTGTTGTGGTTATATTTATATCGAACTGAATTATTTAAAATTCATTAAACTTTGAACATCGGTGATTTGAACTAAAAAATAATTAATTTTTTTTATTTTAAAAATTTAATCGAATGGATATCTTTTTCTTCTAATTATTCCGACCCCTGCCTAAAGTATGCATTACAATTAAAATAATCATGTGTATGAGATTCCTTCTTTTTACCAATTGTTAAATTAAGCTTTTTTTTATTAAAAAACCTATATTTAACTAAAATATATTAATTTAAGTGGTAAAAAATTATTTTTTAAAATAAAATTTTAAATTTAAATCTTATACATAGAAGGATATATTTTAAAAATTATTTTTATATGTTCATCCCATATGTCCATCCAATTAAAAATTCATGCGATAACGGAGTTTTGAAGACAACAAATGCAAACGTTTGCCTCTTATACATTGGGGAATCTCATCCTATTTCTTTTTGAGGTACATAGTTAAAAATCCTTGTAAATTGTTACAATAATAAAATATCAATATACATAATTAGGGTTTGGTTTATATATATATATATATATATATATATATATATATATATAT
>CATIWM010005822.1:0-15098 GCA_949671775.1 Mallotus repandus | reverse complement strand
TTAATCAATTCAATGCATGTTTCTATGTAAGGCCCTTTTATATATATATATATATATATATATATATATATATATATAATTGTAATAGAAGAAAACTATACAGCTAGTCTTCTTTGTAGTAGTAATTAATAGTTTTTCTGTTTTGCAATGATTTTTTTATTGGATCAGGGGCAAGATGAATAATAGGAGAGAATCAATGATGGCAGACTTTAAAGGAAGATTTTTCTTTTTGATGTTGTAAACTGTTACAAATGAACTGAATTTCTTTGGATGTGAATTCCTTTTGGTTTTTGGAGTGTTGGTGTTTTCTAAATGGAGGCAAATACATTAACTTTGCTTTTCTTTGGAAAGTTAGAAACCTTGAAGAAAATATATGTACAATCAGCCTACTTAAACGATTGATGAGTTATCTAATTATGCTAATTTTAAGAGTCATTTTATAGTGCAAATGACTTTAATTTCCTACCTTTGAATAAATGAAAATTAAATCATATCGATTGATTGCAATAACTTGGCTACCTAAGTATCTGGTTACAAAACTAAAATTTATTATTTTTTTAGGCCAAAGGTACAAGGACCATATACTTTGGGCTGAAAATTAGATTAGACCCTCAAATATTTTTTTTTTCCCATTTAGAACTTTTATTTATAAAATTATCTCAAATTGAATCTCACCTAGACCATGTCCAAACAAACGTTAAAAGTTGTATTGCTAGACAGTGGGATCCACCGAACCTGTCTGACTCCCTTTTTTTTTTTTTTTAAAGTAGATAAAATTGATTACAACTTTACCAGATAGAAACAAAAAAAATGAACAACACGTGAAGAGAGGAATCAAAGAAAAAAAAATTTCCCCTGTTCTTCTTCCTCAGCCAACAAAAACAAATAAAAAAATAAGAAGCTCTAGGATGGGCAGTGTCTACCTCCGTCGCAAACTGTGAATATGGCGCTTGATGTTCATGAATAACAGCCGGGGAGAGGAAGGAGGAGAGGGCGTAGTGCTGGCCATTACAGACTGGCCATTGCCTAGGCAACTATAACCGTGCATTGAGGGAGGTCAAATTGAATAAATACCGATGTGGGAAATTACTAAATGAGAAGAAAAAGCTAAAGAATGTGGAAAAAGATCTGAAATTTTGATGGCGATTTGCGCATAACCCAGATGTTGGAGAAGGCGAAACTGATGCTAAATTATTTTCGCATAACCCAAACACTGAAGATGGCAAAAGCGGCGCTGAAGAGGGTGAAAGCAAAGCTAGAGATGTCAAAAGCGAGAGTGACACAGAATGAGCCTTGCAGAAGTTGAAGCAAAATTGTAAACTTTTCCTGTCAACAAGTATGTTTTACTAATTCTTCTTGTGTTTTGGATTTTATAAGAATTTAATTTAATTGAATTTGGTTGAGTTATTGTGTTTGGGATTTTGAATGAATGGATGTATTTGTATTGTTTTAAGTAGAGTTTGTAGCTGAGCATATGTGTTTCCAATGGTGAAACATCCATTTGTTATTAGGTTTTTGGTTGCTAAATTGCCTATGTTGGAAATGGAAACATCTTATGAGAATGTGCAGACTAAGGAGGATAAGCATGATTTGGTTCTGTTTCAAGCCCAGAAAATAAAAGATTATGGGGAGTTCAGACTATAAACACTGAGCCATCCATAGTGTATAACTTCAATGCTGAGCAAAGATTGAATGCGATTATTATCTCTCACTCCCTAGTTATGGCTTGAGAAGACTTGGTCTGATTGGTACAGTCAATTTTGCATGCCGCCACCACCACCACCAACAACACCACTAGCAGACGAGGATCAAGAGCAAGAACAAGAACACGCATCACAGTTGCATAAGTGGGTTTTTGTTGTTGTTATTCAAATCAACAAGATTTAGTTGTTGTTATCAGTATTATTATTGTTGTTGTTATTGCTGCTTGTTCTTGATTCTTTCTTTTCTGAAGAGATGAAAAGTTGTTACAATCGATTCTTGTTTATCTTCTTCTTCTTGTGGCTCTTGTCTGCTTCAATAATTAGTAGTTTCTCTCTTCTCTTCTCTTCTCTTCTCTTTACTGTGGTTGTGTTGGATGATTCTTGTTTGTGTTTTACTTGGATTGATCTATGATTTTGTTAGATTCAATGGAACTTGGATTACTGCTATCGTTGTCTTTTTCTTTTAATTGCTGGATTGAGTGCAATCAAGTCTCTGCTTTTTAATTGCTTGTTAATATTTGATAATTTGAAAGAATTTTGACTATAGTCAACTGGAGGATTAAAAATTGCTTGTTTTCCACTTATAGGTCCCACGAGATTGGGGTGGGGTGGGGGTAGTGGAGTTGTCTGCTGTGACATGGCATCTGAGTTAGATAGGTTGGTTGGTCCCATGAGTTCAGTGGTGCATGTTTGTAACGTCTGTTTAGCTCCATCCGTGTGGAGGTTCAATTTGAGACAATATTGAATAAAAATATTCCAAATGAAAACAAAAAAAATATAAGGATCAAATTCAGTCCTTAGCCAATCATTTAGGGTCCAATTTGTACATTTGCCCTTTTTTTATTTGGTTTATTACACTTTTTATATTTCATGTTGTTTTTAATTTTTATATTCTTTTATGACTGTCTTTTTTTAAATATATCTAAAATTTCTATTTTTTTTATTTAGCAATAATATTCTTATTTATTAAGTTTACTTAAATATATATATATATATTAAATGATGAGTTTTAAAGTCATTCAACCTAAATCTTAACATGTACTCCTCTAGCATTCTGTTCAAAATGTTTATGTGTTGAATTCTAAAAGTTCATAATTTTTTTCTATTAAAAATATTTAAAAAGTATTTTATTTTTTCTCATTCCTTCTCCCTTTCTTCCCTTCTCCGTTTCTTCCCAGTGAATTTTTGAAACAATTACTATTTTCTATGATCACGTGCAATCCAAGGACTATCTTACCTTTCCCTAAAATCAATATCTGGTGCAATCCAGGGACTATCTTACCTTTCCCCAAAATCAATCTCCTCTGCCTACAAAAATAGTTGGCGTTCTCCAAAATCAACCTAAATTCAACGGTGGAGTTCAACACTACCTTGAATCCATTGAAGAGGTGAGTTCTATATTTTTCTAATATGAAAAATATATGTTTTCATTTGTTGTTTAGAGCAATAGTAAAGTGAATTTTTCTCCTTGCTCTTTAATCAGTATTGTTAGCTAAGCACTACCTCAATAACCCCAACGACATCTTTAATAATCATTTCATTGTTGCTGTCAAGAGGTAATGTTTTATTTACATCAGTGCTTTTAAGTTGTATTTGTCAGGAACATTCATACAACCATCTCTTGGTGTCTTGTGCCCATCATGTTATCCTCGTCTGCAAAAAATTCCTAATGATTGTCTAGCTGTTAGTTATGCGAACTGATGTCTATATAACTTGTGAACTGATGTACAAATATTATTATTCAATATACTGAAATACATAAATCTTACCATTTATCACATGGTATTTGAGACTTCTAAAATGGCTTAACAAATTGTTCTTGTTAACACTAGTTCTGCTCGTACCTCTGTATCCACAACTTATAACTTTACCATCAAACTCGCTCCTCATAACTTCTTTACTTGGAAAACTCAGTTCATCCTATTGCTTAACTTTCCCTCATCAGAGTTTAACGCCATTGTCTTCCGAAATATTGGCATGGAATTTTATCTGATTGTCTCAGCTTTGAACCTTCAGCTTGAACCTTCAGCTTTGAACCTGTCTCTTTCTCTGAACTATATAACAACTACTTTCCCATGAGATCCTTTGAAAAGCTACACCACACCACCAGCTACTCATTTATCCATTCAACCATTTGCTCCTTTTTTAAAATCACATAATGTTGCTTCCCTTACACCTTCATTCAGCTAGGCTCCTCACAAACACAAATGTCAAATTCGTGGATATTCTAATCACACAGCACATCACTGCCAAAGATGGTATGCTCCACGAAAATCATCTCGCCCCCAAGCAAACTTCACTTGGTATCCACCTCCAATTCAGCAACAATTACCAAGCTACTCACCCTATATCTCTCTTTCACAGTCCTCACTTTTCAATATAACGATACTGCTACTTCATGGACACGAGACATCGGCGCCACCCACCACATAATGCCCCATCTTCACACTCTTTCTCAACTGCAGCCTTACACTGGTAACGATTAGGTTCACATCAGCAATGGATAATTAATGGCCATTGCTCATACATGTATAGCTTCTTATCCTTCCATACAAAATTTTGACTTAAAATTGAATGAGGTATTACATGTTCTTGATCTTTCTCAACAACTCCTTTCAGTTAAACATTTTTCTTATAACAATAACTACTTCTTTGAGTTTTACCCATCCCATTTTTTTGTTAAGGACAACGAGACCAAGGCCATCTTATTGCACGACAAGACTAAACATGGACTGTATGGACTGCCACCATCCAAAATTCAAGCTCTTCTTCATTCTTCTATTCCCTTCGACACATGGCATGCTAGGCTAGGACACTCTCGGTCATCCCTTGTCTCCAATCTGATTAATAAACACAATCTGCCAATCTCCACTAATTCAATTCAGTCAAAGATTTATGATTTATATTGCATGGGTAAAATGGCAAAATTACCATTTGCCTCTGTTGATCACTCTAGTCGTAAACTTTTTGATATTGTTCACATCGATGTCTAGGGACCATCCCCTACCCTTAGTAATTTAGGATTTCGTTTCTTTGTAATTTTTGTCGATGATTTCTCTAGATATTGTTGGTTGTTTCCTTTGAAGAATAAAAGTGATATGTTTAGCACCTTTAAACATTTTGAGAACTATATTAAATTGCAATTCAATTGTTTCATCAAAGTTTTCCATTCCAATTGGGGAGGAGAATACCAAAAACTTCACTCCCATCTTCACCAACAAGGTATCATTCATAGAATCTCTTGCCCCTACACCCATGAATAAAATGGATTAACTGAGTGTAAAATGAGTTATATTGTCGATATTAGCCTCACCTTACTTGCTCACACATCCATTCCCTTCAAATATTTGTCTTATGTGTTCCTTAGTGCTGTTGAGTCTATTAACAAATTACCTAGCACAAGTCTTGACCAAAAAGTTCCTTTTACCCTCCTACATAACAAACTTGTCAATTACCATAACAGCAAAATATTCGATTGTGCTGTCTACCCTTACCTTCATCCCTACAATTCTCACAAGTTCTCTTACCGAAGTCACTAATGTGTCTATCTAGGCAATTCTCCAAATCAAAATGGTTCACTCCATTTAGACATCTAAAGTGGTCGTGTTTATGTTGCACGTCATGTTGTATTTAATGAGAACATATTCTCTTTTAAAACTCAAACTCTCTCCCCCTCGTCATCCTCTCTTATTCTTTCTCCTCCATGGTTGACAGTTCATATTCCCTCATCCACCCACACTTCTACCATGATCCCAACTTCACCTTCTAGTGCTAATTCTCCCTCACCTTTCCCTTCATCTTTTGCACGTATATCTGCTGCCTCCTCTGTATCGCCCACCTCTTCTTCTCCTCAAACACACTCCACCACATCACCTAATATGAATTTAATAGTTGATTTCATTAACTATCAAACAAATTCTCATCCCGCCACCTAGCCCCTATTTAGAACTCACTCTATGCAACTCCAGTCATCAACCATGACCAAACGACAATCCAACCTCACCACTACAACTCGAAACCACAATTACTACCTTGACCATGAACCTCATTCATTTCTTCAAGCAAATAAACATGTTGAATGGTAGCGAGCTATGACTGATGAGTTTAATGCCTTGTTGTCTAACAAAACAAGGACTTTAGTTACCAAACCACATATTGTTAATCTGTTTCCAAACAAGTGGATTTTCAGGATCAAACATAAGTCTGATGGCACTATTGAACGCTACAAAACCAGGCTTGTAGCAAAAGGATTTACTCAGCAAAATGGAGTTGACTATACTGAAACATTCAGTTCGGTTATCAAATCTACTATGGTATGGACTTTCCTTGCTCTAGCAACCATGCACAATTAGTCCATCAAACAACTGGACATTTCAAATGCTTTTCTCTATGGTTTCATTACTAAAAATATATTTATGGACCAGCCTGTTAGTTTTATTATTGCTACCAAACCTGATTTTTTGTGTAAGCTCAACCATTCTCTCTACAGCCTCAAGCAAGCACTGAAAGCTTGGTTCTCTCGTCTGGTACAATTTTTACTTCAGCTTCACTTTGTACCATCTAAGGCTGATTCTTCCTTGTTCACATATAGAACTGGCAACACTTCTTTTATTCATTTTGGTGTACGTTAACAACATTATCATCACCGGATCAAATTCAATTTTGATCTCTCAAATCATTAGTGCTTTACAACGAGAATTTCCAGCAAAAGATTTAGGCAATCTTCATTTTTTTCTTGGCATTAAGGTTTCACGGACCAGTGATGGCATTTTCTTGACTCAAAATTGGTATGCTACTGACCTTATAGCTCATGCGGGATTACAAAATCACAATCCATGTAAAACTCCAATGGCAGTCTCCGCAAAACTCACCAAGCAATCGGGCTTTCCTTGCTCTACCGAAACTGAATATAGACAACTTATGGGAGCCTTTCAGTATTTCATAATAACAAGACCGGATATCTTTTTTTCAGTTAACAAATTGTGCTAGTTCATACATAGTCCCACCACTGCACACTGGCTTACCTTAAAAAGACTGTTGCGTTATGTTCATAGTACAGTCACTCGTGGTTTTCATTTCAGCTCTCACTCTTCACTTGCTCTTAATTGTTACTCTGATAGTGATTGGGACGATGATCCTGATGATCATCGTTTGACTACAGGCTATGCTATATTCCTTGGCAAATCTCTAATCTCATGGCCTGCTAAAAAGCAACCTACCATTGCCTGTTCCTCATCTGAAAGTGAGTACAAGGTTGTGGCAAATACCACCGCTGAATTTATATGGCGTCGTTCTCTTCTCGGGGAACTTGGATTTCTACCTAGTTCCTCTATGTTGTGGTGTGATAATATTGGAGTGGTTTATTTATCTTCTAATCCGCTATTTTACGCAAGAACCAAACACTCGACTGCCATTTTTAACTTGACCAGGTTGCCTCTGGAGGTATCTCGGTCAAACACATTGCTATTGAAAACTAGATTGCTGATCTCTTCACCAAGCCCTTGTCCTTGTCTCGATTCACTTTCCTTTGTCAATAGCAACCTCTTCAAACGGCCAAGGACTTGCAGGGGGATGTTAGCTAAGCACTTGCTCAATAACCTCAACGACATTATTAATAATCATTTCATTGTTACTATCAAGAGATAATGTTTTATTTACATTAGTGCTTTTGAGTTGTATTTGTCAGGAATATTCATACAACCATGTCTTGGTGTCTTGTGCCCATCATGTTATCCTCGTCTGCCATGTGAGACCATTACCTATTTCTTCTCCTAACACGATGCATCGATGCTGGTTCATTTAGTTTCTTATTTGTTTGTATAAAATGCTTCACCTTAATCATGGAAGTAATCACTTGCGTCTATATATTTGTTCAGGATTGCGCTAGAGTCATACTCTGTGCAGCTGAAAGGGCAACACAAGTTGCATTGCAGGTGAAAGAGCATTAATCCACTTGCATATTTCATTTATAAATTATAGAATTTTGTGTTCCTTTCTCACTCCACCCTCCCTCTCTTTCCTCCTTCTGCTATCAAGAAATCAAGATAAGTTTTTTAGATATCATACAATCACTATTGTTTATGCTTTAGCTACATAAATCCTTTCGGTTTATTTGTGATAAGTCATGTAAAATAGTTTAATTGAATTGAACTATTGTGAAATCACGCCATATTCGGCATGATTTCAATGTATTTCTTTCTGGATGACGCTTTTTTTTTAGGTTGGAAGAACTGATTTCTAACAACTATAAGCTTTCCAAACAGAAGAACCTACTTCAAATAGATTTCAATAGAATTACATTTTTTCTTCATTAGCTTTTTCAATACGTTCGGTATATTTCTGAAATATTTGCAAAAATGACTAATCCTGCATCTTTAGTTCATATCTTGACCTGGGGCTAGCAGCAAACACATTGGGTGATAGATATAGCATCAAGTGTTATGAACTTATAAGCTGTATGTGTTTATATTCTTTATGTGTTTATATTCTTTACGTGTCCATATTCAACTTTGCAGGCCATACAATGTTTAGGCGGCAATGGGTATGTAAACGAGTATCCAACTGGTCGTCTTCTTCGAGATGCAAAACTTTATGAAATTGGTGTTATGGACTTTAGAGAGACGGCTAAAGTTATTGCAAAGGTTAGTTTGCTATTTGATTTGCTATTGTTTTAATTCAATCTGAAAATAACATTGTTTGGAATCAATCATGTGTGAAGCATGCATCTACAGTATGTGTTAATCATGCAGTGCTACCATAGTGGCACAATCTTTTTCTTAATGTCTTGAAAGCGTTATATGATTAACACACTTGGCATTGTACATTTGAAATCCTTGAAACCCTACTTTTGTGTAACATGATTGAACATTTTCTGTGACGCGCTTGCATCTGCAAGTACTTCTGTAGACCATTATAATTAGATGGTATGAGCTTGTATGAAAGTTCTGGTGTTGTAATTGAAGAAATTATAACGGTGAAGTTCTTAAATTATGATTCTATCTCACAGGGAATATTTTATGTTTCAATTTTTGCCTGATCTGTACTTCTCAACTGCATCTGTCATAATACAGTTTTGATGAAGTTGGAGTCTCATAATATTAAATGGTGTAACTGCATAACAGATGCTGATATGAAGCATCTCTATGGTAATGACTCTCCCTCTCTCTCTCTCTCTCTCTCTCTCTCTCTCTCTCTCTCTCTCTCTCTCTCTCTGTATATATATATATTCCTAAAAGGGGATCTCTAAAGAATGGTGCACAGTAGATATGAGGATTGTTTTTTTCAACCAAGGATTTTTGGCTAGGTTATTATTGCAGAATTCTGACTTTCATTTGTATACCTTTCATTTATTACATGGGATTGCCTGTCTCTTTCCATTAGGATTTTCATAGTTTATCAATGTGGCATGAGAATTAAAGAACATTTGCGTAATATTGGTTAATTCTATTTATGAGAAAGGTTCATGTCAAAATTGTGAGGCTGCTAATTTCAAATTTGATTAATAAATTCTTCAGTAATGCTACTTTTTTTTTTCAGGGTTGACAAACTTGAAAGATTGCAAATTTCCTACAGTGAGATTACAGATATAGGCATATCTTATTTGAAAGGTACGTAATTCTCTTTCTATATATACTAATGTTGAAAATTGTAAATTAGGCCATATTCTTTGAAGCAAGGACAATTTCTCACTTTGCTTAGTGAACTAAGGGCTTAAAATTTGTTGAACTGAACCTTTTACTTTGTGTTTTGCCTCTGATGGTTGTTGTAAACTTCTAATATAAGTTGGCTATCTGATTGGTAAAATTTCCTTGGAGCCATAACCATTTCCACAAGATCATGTCATGTGTTATACTTTCTGCATAGTTAGACATGCCTAATATAAGCACTTCCTTACATTTCATGACCACTTTATATGGCAATTTTGCTTCAGCGATTTGATTCTGCAACATATAATTCTTTCAATGATATTGCTTCAGCTATTTGATTCTGCAACATATAATTCTTTCTGTATTATCATTGATGTTGTTTTTACATAAAAAATAAAAAGTGAAACAAGTTACTCACTATTACGATAATTTTCAGGTTTGCACAAGCTTAATCTATTAAACATTGAGGGGTGTCCAGTAACGGCTGCATGCTTGGACTCTCTCTCAGGTTTGTGTGCCATTTCCTTGCTTATGACCCTGACTTATGTACTTGCTTTGAAAGTGGCTATTGGTGCTTAATTTGCTTGATTCATATGATTTGAATGTGTGGATATGTGGGGGTTGTAATACGATGACTTCTATTTTTCCAAAAGTTTGAAAGGCTATCCTGACTTTGTTAAGTTGTAAATACATCCAATCCATAATTTTCCGGAGGTTGAGCATTACCTGATTTCTATTTTTTACGAACATTGAATTTCTTCTGGTTAATTTATATAGGTCATGTAGTGCATGTAGAATTTGTGGAGGATTGATTTATAATAAATTTACTTTTATTATACCAAAGAAAATTTAATACAAAAATACTTGGAAACAAAACGCACTTTGTATTTCACTCGGCACACGCTCTTTTCACTCGTACAAACTCTCACTAATTCTCATGCATGCACCCTTTTTACCATGCACACCTCTCATTCACAACTCACATCCTCACATGTCACACTCTTGCTTTTAAGCATACAATGAAGCTAACATACTACATATATTTATAGGTGTATGAAGTCGGTGATTGGAAGCTTGAAGAACCTTCATGATTGGCTGTGGAGATGCTACTTTCCAACTTGCCAACTTGTCAACTTTCCAACCACTTGCTTAGATAATTATAGATAATTCTAGACTTAATTAATTATAGACAAATGTGAAAAGAGTAGGTCGATGAATTTCTTTTTAATACTCCCCCTCAACGACTACTCTCTCTTAATATATGTTTGCTTACCATACAAAGTTGCCTTCTAAAATTTTTGAACTTTGCACCATTGAGTCCTTTAGTGAATATGTCTACAACGTGGTCTTCCATCTTGATGTACTTCATCTTGATCTCTCCACGTAGGACTTTTTCTCGCATGAAGTGATAATGTACCTCCACATGTTTAGTTCTTGTGTGGAACACTGAATTTTCAGCCAAGTTTATTGCTGACTGAATATCACAGTGTAGTTGTAATGTATGCTCAATAGGTTGATGGAGATCCTTCATTAATTACATTAACCATGTATATTATTGTGTTGCTGTAGCTAATGCTCGATACTCTGACTCGGTACTCGATAATGACACTGTTAGTTGCCTTTTGTTGCACCAAAAGATAGGTCTTAATCCAAGATTGAACACATAACCTTTAGTCGAGCACCTTGTATCATGATCTCCAGTGTAGTCTACATCATTGTATCCAACCATTTCAATTGCTCCATCCTTTTTGTATAATATACCAGAGTTAATGGTTCCTTTGATATATCACAGAATTCTTCGCACGGCTTCTAAATGAGGCTTCTTCGGAATCTGCATAAATTGACTTACTAAGTTCAATGCATATGCTATATTTGGCCTCGTGAGAGTGAGATAGATTAGGCTGCCAATTAATTGTCGGTACATGGTAGACTTATGTAAGTCCTTTCCTTCAGTAGAGCATAGCTTTGTATTAGCCTCCACTAGTGTTGAAATAGGCTTGCACTCTAGCATCCCATACTTCTCTACGAGGTCTTTAGTATACTTTTGTTGGCATAAAAAGATTCCATCCTCCACTCACTCAACTTCAAGACCAAGAAAATGTTTTAACTCTCCCAAAGCTTTCATCTGAAAGCGCATTGATAAATTGGCTTGAGTTTAATGAATCTCAGCTTCGTCATATCCAATGATGATCAGATCATCCACTTAGCCTAGTATTATTGCCAACTTTCCATCTTGAGCTCTCACAAACAAACTAGAGTCTGCTAATGTCATTGTGTAGTCGCTTTGGATTAGGAACTCTGCTATCTTCCCGTGCCATGCTCTTGGTGCCTACTTCAACCATAGAGTGCCTTCTTGAGCTTGCATACATAACTTGGGTGACTCTTGGTTTCAAACCCCTGTGGCTGCTCCATGTATATTTCACGATCTAGCTCTCCGTGTACGAAAGAATTCTTCACATCCTTTTGCCAACGCTTCCAATTCTTACAAGCAACTAAGGCTAGTATAACACATACCATTATAATCTTTGCCACCGGACTGAATGTCTTTTCATAGTCCAATCCATATTTCTATGAGAATCCCCGATCCACCAAATGAGCCTTGTGCCTCTCTATCGATCCATCAGGACGACTCTTTATTTTATAAACCCACTTGCAAGATATGGGTTTTACATCTTTAGGCTTTGGCACTAAATCCCAAGTCTCATTTTGCTTTAGGGCATCTATTTCTTCTTTCATAGCCTTCCTCCATTCCTTGCTTGAGGATGCTTCAATGTATGTTGTAGGCTCTTTTGCATTATCTTCTTCAACAAGTGCTGCATTAACATATTTCAGATTCTTTTTAATTTTTCTTGATGCTCTTTGCAGATGTGGCCCATACTCTACTACACCTTCATCCTTTTAAATCTCCTCAAGTTAGTTTGGATGTGCTTCTTCTGATGTCTGCTAATGCACTCCTATGTGCCGTGGTGATTTCAACTACTCAAGTGACTTGTCCCTGGCTGTTTCTTCTTCTGGTCCCTCTTCTTGAGTTATTTCTTCACCTTCTTCTACCACTTTATGTTTTTCAATTCTCTCTTGTAACTTCTCCTCAATTTCTTTTGAGTCTCGTAGAATAACTTCTTGAGAGGACCACCAGGATGAAGCTTCATCAAATATCATATTTCTTGATGTATGACATCTCCCTGTTCCAAGATCACAACACTTCCACCCTTTTTCTTGATCATCATAACCCACAAAAATGCAGCTTATTGCTTTCTTATCAAACTTGTTTCGTAAATGGTTTGGTATAAAAATATAGCATGCACAACCAAAAACTCAAAAATGACTTACAGTGGGTTTTATATTCCTTAGCTACTCGAAGGGTGAAACGGATCCAAGTGGTGCTTGTGGTAGCTTATTGATCATATGTGTAGCTGTCTTAATGCATTCCACCTAAAACCGAGGTGGAACATTCTTTACATATAGCATACTTCTACATATCTCTATAAGATATCTATTCTTACTCTCTACTACTCCGTTATGTTGTGGTGTGTTTGGACAAGTCAGCTGCCAGCATATCTTGCAATCTTACAGGTACTTTGAGAACTTGTACGAGGTATATTCACCCCCATTGTTAGTACGAAGACAATAAATCCTTTGATCAACCTCTTTTTCAACCATCTCCTTAAACTCTTTAAACTTGTTTAAAGCTTCAAATTTCTCCTTCATAAAGTACATCCATACATACCTTGAATAGTCATTGATGAAAGTTATCATATATCGAAAGCCACTTATGGATGGTTACTTCACAGTGCCAAACACATCTGAGTGAACTAACTCAAGTGGTTCCTTTGCACAGTACTCAGAATCTTTATATGGAAGTTAGTGTGCTTTTGCATATTGGCATCCAACACATATAATGTCATCTTAAACATCAAGTTGAAGAAGTCCCTTGAGCATAGATTTCTTTATCATCACCTTTAACTTATAATAGCTCACATGTCCCAAGCGTGCATACCATAGGTCAGCTATCTCATTCATTCTAGTCTTGTCTACATAAGCCATTCATGCTGACATCACGTAGACAGACTCTAGCTTTCATCCCTCCATGACCGGTGTGCCTATAATCTTTACACTTTGATATACCTTCATATCTTTAGGTCCGAACAACACATAGTTCCCTGAGGATGTTAGTTGTGGCATCAATATCAGGTTCTTCTTCATCGTAAGTACATGGAATACATTATTCAACTGCACCCGCTCACATTGTATCGAGGCACTACCATCGTCTTGCCGATGTGAGTAATGTCTAGCCTTAAGCTGTTTGCTGTGACAACAACTTGCTCCCCCTTGTATTTTGTCATGCTTGAAAGTTTTGCTTTATCTCCTATCATATGGTTAGAACACTTAGAATCTACTATCCAGTCGTCATTATAGTTTATGGATTTATCACTTACAGTGATAAGTGCTTGCTCCTCTTTTGATTAAAGTATGACAAATAGTGTAGCCTCGCTAATCTTGCTTGTGTCTGGCTCTACAATGGCACATGAAGCTTGAAAATTCCATTCATCTTCATTTTCAGCTTAGGACTGAGAGGGCGTTACAACATTTCCTTCTACTTTCCTATACTGACAATCTCGAGCATAGTGGCCTCGTTTGCCATAATTGTAACACTAGTCATTCTTACGGCGACTTCCTTTATCCTTCAATTGGTGATTGTGATAAGCTCCCCCTTGCTGATAACTTCTTCATTGTTGACATTTATGTCATCCTTCCTGCTTCGGCTTGCCTCTATTATTTGTTCTCATAGCCTTCCAGTCTTTACCCCTTCTATTGCTAAAAAGGGCTTTCTCTTCTTCTTTAATTGAGACTTGAACCATTTGCTTGTTTAAAGCCTCTTGATTAGCCAATACATTTTCTAACTCATCTAGAGTCGGCTCCTTTTCCCATCCACGAGTTGCTGTGGCGGGTGCATTAAACTCGAGATGAAACCTATGGATTATGATCCTCCTCATCATTGTCTCTGTGATTTTATTTTGAGTATCTAATTTTGAAATTTCTTGACATAAAGCTTTAGTGAAGTACTCACTCACCATCATGTCTTGTTGTAAGATTGATAATAACTCGTTCTTGAGTTGTTGGAGCTTGGTGTCATTCATCCAATCGAATAATCCAGCAAGAGTGTCCCATGCCTCTTTAGGTGTCTTTGCTTCCTTGATGCACTGCAACAGATCATCCTCCACCGATACGGGCAAAACATACGTTACTTTTCTGGCTCTGACCTTTCATTTCTTAAGATCATCTTGACTTGTTGGGGTTGTGGTCTCACTACCTCCAACAATCTCCCACAAATCTTGACCAAGCAAGTAGAATTGTGATTGGTTCTCGTAAGCATACGAGTTCGTCAAGTAATATAGAATAAGTATAAGTCGATCCCATGAGGATTGAATGTTTATCCAACTAATAATTATGTTTTTAACTTGTTTAAGAATCAAATATTAAGTGAAATATAATTTCTAATTTTTAATAGCCAAAATGCAACTAAATAATAAAATCAATTAATTTAAATTTTAACAAGCAAATGATAGAATGATGTTAGGGATTGTATCACTATATTTTAATTAAGTCTATTACAAGAAATTAGTTTTCTTTCTATTGCAATTCTTGGGATTTCAAAGGTAGTAATTAATCTTTCTCAAGTAAAAATTACTTAATTTATTTCTATCAATTAAAAAGGCTTTAACTAATTCTCATTAAATTAAAACCTAAT
>CATIWM010005806.1:0-50481 GCA_949671775.1 Mallotus repandus | reverse complement strand
CAGTAGTTAATTCAAAAATATGTATTATCGGTATTCTATTTTATCTGACTTGAGAATTATTGTATTTGAAGAATATTATTTTATGCTTTTAGTATTGTGCATTTATTATGATTTTATTGTTAAGTGTATTGTTTTTATTTCGTGAAACATTTCTAAGGCTTACTATGGGTTTCGGTTACTTTATGTATCCCCATTCCCTAGTACCGATCATGTACCTTCAGTTCGGGTCGTGACAACAATCGTAGATTTGCATTAATTTAACAATCGATTTAAGAAAATGGTCAACAAAAACATTAAAATTAATAATATCTAAAATCATACATTTAATTGCATATAATTTAATAATTTGGTAAATTAGATCCAAATCCACCAATATCATTGAAATATTCATCAAAAGCTTTAGATGTAGGAGGTGGTGGTTGGTGTTGTTGATCTTTTTTATTCATAATCCTCCTTTTTTTAGCTACCATAAATGCACAAAATTCAAGATCTTCGATAGAATTAAGATCTGTAAATAAAATCTTATTTTCTTCTTTGAATTCCTGGATGGCCAACTTTTTATCTATCCTTGTGTTAGCCTTTTTAACATATCAACAACCTGTCAATTTTCTTCCAAAAGAAGATCAATTTTTTCTTCCATTTTTTATTTTATTAATTGTCCCTTCTTTCTTCTCTTCAATTTGGCTTTTTTATGCCAATGGGACGTCCACTTGAAGAACCACCTATATTAGACACATCCAAATCGATTGAAAATCCTGAAAGTCTAAGAAATGCTTGAACTGCAGAATTAATAGTAGGAGTCTCAAATCTTGATGATTCATTCACAATGTTATTAACTTGCCTCGAAGTGCGGCTGTTATCTTTAAATTTTTCAAAATCTTATGTGCCACATGTGATCAATTTTGAAACCTCTTTTGTAATGTACATATTGCTGCATTAATGTTTTTGATCGAATTAACTAAAAATAATTAATCAAAATCTTGTTAGAATTAATATAACCCAGATGAAGAAGACATTATAGATAATATTAATAATATCGTAATATAATTATTACAATGAAATACTTACAATGTATGCATTTGAAGCGCTCTAGGATGCATATTTTCTATTTGTTTGATGCACCCAGTTAATTCTCTTATAGCTTTCTCAATTATTTGGTATTGACATTGTAATGAGCGCTTGGTATGCTCTTTGCAATTTTCTTTTTTGTTTGCATTATATTTTATTCTATCCATGACCAAAATCGATCCAAAGATTGATAAACACCAACAATTGGGTCTTGTGAAATTTTCATAAATACTTCACATAAAAGCACATCTTTTGAATGAGTGTATCCAGATGATTGAATTGAAGTTTTCAAATTATTGAAGTGTTTGCGCTTAAAATGAGTTTGGAAATTTTAGAAGATGATGCAATATGTTGTGAAAAAATCTTATGGACATGACACTTATTTATAGAAAGGGAATCCTTTCTACATTTATTTTCAATCGTCGGATGGTACACAAGATCAACTCAACCGTTAGATTAAAAAGCTCACAATATCTTATCATTTTGTTGAAAAAAAAAAAACAAAGCTCAGGACAAACATTATTTTTCTAATTTTAATTTTAACCCTTAGATGGTATGTAAGATTATCTCAACCGTTGGATAAAAACTTACCATATCTTATTATCTTTTTGAAAAAAATAAAGACATGACAATAATTATTTTCTGCATTTAATTTTAGCCCTTAGATGGTATGCAAGGTCATCTCAACCATTGAATAAAAAGACAGAAAATCTTATCATCTATTTGAAAAAATACAAAGGCACGACAATAATTATCTTCTGCATTTAATTTTAGCCTTAAAATGGTATGCAAGATCATCTCAATCGTTGGATAAAAAGATAGAAAATCTTATCATCTTTTTGAAAAAATACAAAGGCAGGTCAATAATTATCTTCCGCATTTAATTTTAGCCCTTAGATTGTATGGAAGATCATCTCAACCGTTGGATAAAAAGACAAAAAATCTTATCATCGTTTTGAAAAAATACAAAGGCAGGACAATAATTATCTTCTGCTTTTAATTTTAGCCCTTAGATGGTATGCAAGATCATCTCAACTGTTGGATAAAAAGACAGATAATCTTATCATTTTTAAAAAAAATACAAAGGTATGATAATAATTATCTTTTTCTTTTTAATTTTAGCCCTTAGATGGCATGCAAGATCATCTCAACTGTTAGATAAAAAGATAAAAAAAATTATCATTTTTTGAAAAAATACAAAGGCAGGACAATAGTGATCTCTTGCTTTTGATTCTAACCCTTAGATGGTATGCAAAATCATCTCAATCATTGGATAAAAAGATAGAAAATCTTATAATCTTTTTAAAAAAAAATACAAATGCAAGATAATAATTATCTTCTACTTTTAATTTCAACTGTTGGATGGTATGCAATATTATCTAAACCATTGAATGAGACTGTAAACATTTAGCAACCTATCAAAATTTAGTTTATAAAGTAATGCATTATGAATGTAAAAACTCAAAGACTAACAAAAAATCTTATCCAAAGCTCTCAAAAAAACTCTTTGCCAAATCTCTTCTTATATACTTAAAAACCTTTCCCAAAATGAATTTTGATATTGGAGGTCCATTAGTCCAGAGCTCATCAAGTTCATCGTCTGATAATGATGAGATAATGAATACACCAATTGGGTTATCGAATGAAGAATATCAAGCAACGTTGCAAATTCTCTACTGATTGTATGGTAATCGAATATTGTCAAAATCAACGATGCAAACGAAGGTCTTGACATGGTGGATTGATTCCAAGTCATGTTGTGGTTCGGACAGATCGTGCAGCCACACACCAGAATTTATTCAATGATTATTTTTTAATAATCCATGATATGGTGAGGATCTTTTTTGTCGACGATTTTGAATGCCACGAAGTTTATTTTTTCATATAGTTGATGCAGTCAAATGTCATAACCCATATTTTGAACAACGAACTGATGCTCTTGGTAGACTTGGGTTATCGCCTCCACAAAAAATAACAACAACATTTCGATTGTTGGCATATGGCCTACCTACTAATACAATGGATGAATATGTAAAAATTGGTGAGTCTATGACGATTGAAAGCATGAAAAAGTTTTTGTCGTACTGTTGTGAAAAAATATTTAAGAAGACCTAACAATACTAATATTGCTAGGCTACTCCATATTGGTGAAGAACATGGTTTTCCTAGAATGTTGGGCAGTTTGGATTGTATGCATTAGAAGTGAAAAAATTGTTCAACAACATGGACTGGATAGTTTGCAGGCCGTTGTGGATTACCAACAATAATTTTGGAAGTTGTTTTTAACTATGATCTTTGGATATGACATGCTTATTTTGGTATGTCAAAAACTAATAATAATATCAATATTTTGGAATCATCCCATTTTCTTTTTGATCTTTCACAAGGTATTGCTCCCCCAACACATTTTGTGATAGAAGGAACAATTTATGATATGAGTTACTATTTAACTGATAGTATATACTCAAAATGGAGCAATATTGTTCAAATAATTCATGAACCTCAAGGTCCAAAGAAATTTTTTTTTTTGCAATAAAAAAAGAATCTTTCAGAAAAGATGTCGAGCGTGCTTTTAGAGTTCTACATTCACATTTTGCAATTGTAGCAATACCTACACGAATCTGGAGAAAGAAAACTTACATGGCATAATGACAACTTGCATTATTCCCCACAATATGATTATTGAGGATGAACGTAACTTAAATGCACCAATTGTTGATGTAATAGAAGCTCCAACTATAGATGTTGAAATGATGGTCGGTGATAACGCTCGGTTTGAACAATTTCTTACTGGTTACAGACAAATTAAGGACAAAGATGCTCATATTGTACTTCGCAATGCATTAATTGAACATTTGTGGAAAAAATATTCTAATTTAAATGATTAAATTACTAATAATGTGATTTGTATTTTTGAATTTAATTAGCACTTGTAACAGACTACTTTAATTTTAAGATGTAATTGTATGTTTTTTAGTAAATTTATTTTAATGTCTTTTAGTTCTCTTCATATATTATATATTTAATTTTGAAAATATGTGGATGTATTTATATTATTTATATTATTTATTATTAAAATATAGTATTTATTTTATTCATATATTATTTATTTTTTAAATGTATTCAAATAATAAATTTTATTATAAATAAATATATGGGTGTGTATAGTAAGTATTGAATAAATTATAGGTGTAATATGTAAAATGTATAAATAATATAATATTAGTATTGGATAGGAATATGTGGAAAATATTCTTTTTGGAGTTGAAAATGAAATAATGGGTTAGAGTAAATTTACGGTAGCTGATGCATTTTGTAGTAAAATTTACTGCATTTTAAAGTTTTGGGTTGGAGATGACTTTAGTTTCATGAACAACATGAATACTTCTAAGGCAAAAAAAAAAAAAAGTCGATAGAAAATTTATTTATATCCTAAATTTTTATATATTTATATAGATTGTTAATTTTGGTATTATCTAATCTTTTTAAAACATGTGTACTAAAATATATTAATTTAATTTAAATAGCAAAGAATTTGATTTTTTTAAGTAAAATTTTGAATTTAAATCTTATATATAAAAAAAGAAACTTTTCTCATGGAATTTATCAGGTTTGATTCATATTAATTGAAACTTTCATGATTATGAAAATAATTATTAAAAAATAATAATCAGACATTTTTTTGGTATAATAATTTTTAACATCTGATAATTTCAAAGGGCTAGCACATGTCTAACAATATTAAATTTTTTATAGGATTGAGTCAGAACTCAGGGTTGGGTTCGATGTATACATAGAGAAAGTGTGTACAATGAAAATTGCATGAAACACGGCTTGGAGTGGAATTTTTTTCGGAAAGCGAAGATGGTTTATTTTTCTTTGTGGGGCTAGCACTTCCAATTACTGCTTTGCCAAACTTGCAGCTCCATCAATCACAAGATTCAACCCACTAATAAATTTAGACTCATCACTTGCGAGGTATAGAGCTGCTTCAGCTACATCATTAACCTCTAGTTTTACCTCCTTTAAACATGCTACTGAAGAAGCAAGTTCCTCCACTTGCTCAGCTTTCTGGCCCAGTTCTGTAGTAGTCATGGTGGTTGGCACATAAATAGGCGAAATACAATTGACTCTAATACCGTGCTTCCCCAGTTCTACAGCTAAATTCTTTGTTAGCCCAACAACAGCATGCTTTGATACTGTATAAGCATAACGCTCCCCGCAAATAACCGAAGCAGCACTTGCAGAGAACAGAATGCAACCTTTCTTTTCAGGAATCATAACTCTTGAGGCATGTTTTGCACCCAAGAACCCGCCATAGACATTTACCTCCATAACTCGTCGGAAACATTCATGTTCAATTGAGGCTATACTTGTATCAGAGCAGCCTGATATGCCAGCATTATTGAACATTACGTCAAGCTTTCCATGCGATAAAACTGCTGTTTTAACTGCATTTTCCACATCGGATTCATTAGTAACGTCGCAATAAACATAGGAAACTGGCTGTCCGAACTCTGATTGGATTTGTGCAGACACAGATTGACCCAATTCGGATTTGATATCTGCGATCACAACCTTAGCACCATTCTTGGCAAAGAGTCTCGCAGTGCTCTCACCTATGCCACTTGCACCACCTGTTATCAACGCTACCTTGCCTTCCAACCTGCACATACACACACACACATATATATATTAAGGACAGCCCAGTTTGTATCTGTCTTTGCCTTATGATGCAAGATCACAAAAATTTTAAAAATAAAATGTATAAATTAAGATGTGGTGTTGTGGATGAGGAAGTTAAATTTTATTACCTCTTGGCGATGGGAGCTTGCAAGGAAGAGTTCTCCATGTTCTATGTTGGGTTTGAGCAGAGTAAGATTAGGATGAATGATGATAATTGTTTAAGATAAATTATTGTAGAATCTGGAAGAGTCGCGAACAATTAACTAGATACTAACTTAAACCTTCTTTTCTATCACTAAGACTTTTTTTTTTTTTTTTAATGTTGTATTTCCTAACAAAGAGTGTTTATATAGTAGGCAACGAGAGGATATGGCCTGAAATATCATCGTATTTTCAGGGTTAAACTGAGAAAGGTTTCTTTGATATTAAATTCAATTTTGGGAAATTTTTGTCTACTCTAGATTAGGCATTGAATATAATTAGGGATGTAAATGAATCGAGTCTTAGATGATCTTTAACTAACTCGAATTTGGTTCTTTATAATCAAGCCGAGTTCGAACTAAACTTGTTATTTTATTTGGTGTTCATAAATTGTTCAGAGCTTTAAAGAACTAAAAAAATTTTAAAAAATATAAATTATAAATTAAAATTATTTATTAAAAATTTAAAATAATTTTACTAAATAAGTTATTATAAAATTATGGTTTTATTGTAAAAATATTTTTTTACATTTAAATATTTTTTTACATTTCCTATAAATAAAAATTTATATATTATATATTTAAAATTAAAATATCAATACATTAAGAATATAAGCCAGCTTGTGAGCTTTTATTCTAATTTATTGGTGAATTTTACGAGTTAAACTTTACATAGTATGAGGTCTGCTCGTCAATTAAACGAGATTCAATATATAAAATTAAACAAACTTTTATCAAGTCAAGCTCTAAACAGCTCGTGAGAAATTCAACTCATTAACAACCCTATAATATGATGGTGTTACAAATACAATACATATTACAAGAAAAATATTTATTAGTAACAAATAACTATATATATTTTTACAAAAAAATATAATATTTATCACTATATGTAATATATTTGCCTCAATTTTAATTTTACTAACTAATATAATATATGTCACTAGAATTAATGATATTTGCCTCTAATTCATTGAAGTTCTTAAATAAAATAATAAAAAAATTTATTAGTGACAAATAACTAATAACATATGTACTATATGTCTCTAGAACATTACTTTTACAAGCAAATGTAATCTTTGTCACTATATATAATAATATTTGCCTTAAATTTTTATTTTACATACTAGTATAATATATGTTACTGTATCTAATGATATTTGGCTCTAATTTATTTAACTTTTTTTGGATAAAATAATAAAAATTTAAAACTCATAGTATTTAGTGATTAGTTTCTTTAATTAGCCACTATTAAGTATTTGTCAAATTTAAATAAATTTTTAAAAATATAAATCACATATATTGACATATAAATACGATTCTAAATTTTAGAGATAAATACTACACTATAAAAATGGATAAATGCATAAATAGTGTCTAAAATTTTTTACTTTTGTTGTTTTGATGTGCAAACAATTTTTTTTATAATTAGAGGTCCGAATTTACAAAAAAAAATTCTAAAATAGTGTTTTTAAGCAGATTTTATAGGTTAAAGTATTTATATGTCTCATTTTAAATAGTAAATTAACTTCAATACCCTTTCTTTTAAATTAAACTTTATTTTCTTTATTGTTCTAATTATTTTTTAAAAAATTATTAGAAATGAAAAAAGTATTTATTATTTATTATATTAAACTGAAGAAATAAAATATTTTTATTTTTATTTTATTAATTATAGTGGTTGAATTTAATTTTTTATTCATAATTTTGGTCAAATAAAATTTTTATTCATGAAAAAAATATTTTATTTTTTATTGTTTAATTATAATAAATATAATTTTACTTGTATTTTTATTTTAGCTAAATTGCCTTTTTCTTTTCACCCTTTCAGGAAAATATAAAAATATATTTAATAGTTTTATTTATTTTTATTTTTCAATAACAATAGTTTCATTGTTTTATTTTAATAGTATTCAGTATATTTTATTTGGAATTTAACATATATAAGTGAAAAACTAAATTTTTTAAATTAAAAAATGAATCTAATATAAAAAGGGTATTTAAATAAATTTATTATTTAAAATAAGACATATAAACATTTTAACTTATAAAACATGTTAAAGACACTATTTTAAAAAATTTTGCAAGTTAAGACACCTAATTGTAAAAAAAAATGTTTGAATAGCAAAATAGTTAAAGTAAAAAAGTTTGAAGACTATTTATGTATCGATCCCTAACAAAAATATATATTCTATTATTTAATAAAATATTATATATAACAAGCACTTTAATTTTTCAGTGAAATATTGTTTAAATTTGGATAAATAAAATTAAAAATAGTTATTATTATTTATAATGTTAAATTGATTCTTATCTTTATATATACTTCTCACAAAATTAAATTTTTTATCTTATTTATCTTATCTTATCTTTATATAAACTTGTCCATTTGTAAGTGTTTCAAATCTAACCATGGAGTGTAATGTAAAATATTCCAAGAATTTTTGAGTCCGCAAGCTATAATTAATATGTTTTCTACGACTGATTTGGGAATTAGCAGTAGTATAATTCAAAATTTAATTGTTACTATTAATCAATAGTTCCTTCAGCTTGGATATTTTAGACTAATAAATATATTTTCGAACATTGTGATTTCGGAATTAATAGTAATGTGATTTAAAGTTCAATTACTAGGAGACTATGCAAGATATATTAAATTGTCTCTCATATTTGTAATCTATTTTGCAATATTTTTAGAAAGTTAATTATATGTAATTAAAAAATGTTAGATAGTATTAGTAATAGAGCAGTCTAACAACTTTTTTTTTCTTTTAAAATGCACGATTTAAATCTGGTTAGTTTGTGAAATTAAATAAAAAATAAAAATAAATGCAAAATAAAAAATTGAAAATTAAAAAATAAAGAATATAAAATATCTAATCAAAAAAATTCTTTTATGGCAACAAAACAATTATTAATAGGAGACTATGCAAGATATATAAATTGTCTCTCATATGTGTAATCTATTTTGCAATGTTTTTAGGAAGTTAATTATATGTAATTAAAAAATGTTAGATAGTATTAGTTATAGAGCAGTCTAACAACTATTTTTTTTTTCTTTTAAAATGCAGGATTTAAATCTGGTTAGTTTGTGAAATTAAATAAAAAATAATAAAAATAAATGTAAAATAAAAAATTAAACATTAAAAAATATAAAATATAAAATATCTAATTGAAAAAAAATCTTTAATGCCAACAAATCAATGATAGAAGGGGAATCGAATCTATAACCCCACTTAAGCTATTAGACTGCAAAGGAAAGACAATTAAATTTATAAGTTGAAGTTATTTATACTGCACCAATTAAATTTGCTGAGTTAAAATTGCTGTTTCACAGTAGTGGTTTTTTTTTTTTTTTTTGAAACTCGTTTCACAGAAGATGGATGGATATAGATTGCTAATTATAGTACATATCATTTACTATCCTTAAAGGACATTGCGTAGAAATTAGAAATTCTGTGTTATGTGATTGATGTTAAATTTGTGCCTATCATCTAGTAACCTATCTACGTATCTTTCAAACACATTGTTGCTTCAAAGTTTGCCTTCTCTTTGTTAATTTAAGGAAGTTTGGCAGTGCAATTTTGACATTACCTTTTTTTTTTTACTTTGCTTTTTTATTTTTATTTTTTATAATTACTTTTAAAATTAAACTTAAAAAAAATCATTTATCACATTTTAATCAATAAAAATAAAGACGAATATTAAAATTGAAAGATTAAATTTAAACTTTTCAAAAAATAATTCTTATGATAATATCAAACAGACTCTTAATGTATGATGGGAAGTCCCTAAACAAATTAATTAGAGAGTTCCATTGCTTCAGTATTTAGGAACTTTTATATGAAAATTAATTATTTTTTGGTGTAAATGAAATGGTTAGTGTGTTATTATCAATCTATATGAAGTAAGGTTCAAAATTCTGATCTCCACTTCTCCATGTCTAAGCAGATGCCATTGCACTACATCCATGCCCTGGACACATAAAGGAATTAATTGTCTGAGAAGCTGTAATCTTGATTATATATTTTATTTTTTAAAAGAGCACTGATACTGTAGCAGGTGCATGAGATAATTTTTTTTAAATGTCCATTTTCCCATGAACAGGGGCAAATTAATTAAAAGCGGTTTTTTTAGGAACATCACACTATTTATAGCGATCAGCGATAAATATTTTTTCCTTTTTTAAAGGTACTAGGTACAAAAATAATATCATAAATAATTAAAAAAGTATAAAAAAATTCATAAATTTTAAAAATAGATCAAATAAACCCCTTTTCAAATTTAAAATATGGCTTAACTTTATTTTAGTTCCCTACACTTTTATTTTTTTTCAAATTTGGCCCTTACACTTTTATTTCTATACATTGAGTCTCTACATTTTTATGTTAAATAAATTTTTTATTTGGATAAATTCAATTAGTTTTGCCAACATTATAATTTATTTTATATTTTAAATAAATTTTAAACTCAATTGTATTTCAATTAGAAAAGTTAAAAAATATTTCTTTAAATTAGGCTATTTTACAATAAATATTTGAAGAATACTATATTTTAATTAATAATTTTATTTTTATTATAAAATATAATTAATTTAAGATAAAATATAAAATTTTTTATATTTTATCTTAAATTAATTATATTTTGTTATAACAAGTAAAATTATAATGAAAATATGTTAAATTATTTTATTGTTCAAATATTTATTATAAAATAGCCTAATATAAACAATTAGTTTTATTTTATTGTTCAAATATTTATTACAAAATAGCCTAACATAAAAAAAAGTTTTATTTTATTGTTCAAATATTTATTATAAAATAGCCTAACATAAAAAATAGTTTTATTTCATTGTTCAAATATTTATTATAAAATAGCCTAACATTAAAAAAATAGTTTTCTAAAATTTGTCTAATTTAAATTTGATAATTGGATAATTTTTTTTTGAAATTTAACACAAATTATAATATTAACAAAATTAAATGAGTTTTATCCTTATAAAAATATTTTTTCATTTATGATATATTAATTAAAATTATATATTTAAAAATAATTAAAAATATTTAATTAGTTTTATTTATCATTCTCGATGTAACAAATATTTTAATTAAAATTTATAGAATTTGATTGTAAATTTTTTTTATAAGATTTAATTAAAAAATACAATAATAATTTATAAAAGTAATGGTAATGTTATCCCTAACAAATAGAAAATAGAAGACATCATTTTTATTTGTCAATATTAAGTCCCAACATTATTATTTTGGCATACATTGAATCCTTAATTTGACAATATTTGAAATTGCCATTAAATTAAGGACTCAATGTATGGCAATATAAAATGTACGGACTTAATGTATAGAAATAAAAGTGCATGGACCAAATCCAAAAAAAATAAAAATACAAGGGTCAAAATAGGTTAAGCCATATTTTAAATTTAAAAAGGATCTATTTGAATTATTTTTAAAAATATTTATTTTATCTATGATGTTATTTGATCAAATTTCAAGTGTTTTTTTTTACCTTTTGTCTTTATTAAAATTACAAATAAAATACTGTTTCAAGTCAAAACTTGACAGCCGCCAGTTCATTTTTAGAAGGATGTTGCACGTGCAAATAAGCCTCGTCACAGCATTGGCAATCACATAGCGTCTATGTTTTGCCAATACGTTTCACATTGATTTGAAAAAAAAAATTGTTTGCTGTGGTTCATTGAATCTTCTAAGAATACAACGTGAAAAACACTAATAACTCTGATAAGTATTCAAGAAAAGAAACAGTAAATTCAACTAACTACAAAACGTATAAAGTAGGCTCTCAAATTCATGAAAAAATTATTAATTATCAATCTTTTTACCATCATGAAATATTTTCATATCATATTAAATATAAAATTAATTTCAATTTATATTTAATTTGTGACTAATGCTCGTTATCCGATAAAAATTCGAACATATAAACATTGTAGTGGGAATTTGTGCATGAACTAATTGTTTCAATAATTGAAAAATAATAATCAGAAAATAATATTCTTTTCCTTTTTCTTTTTCGTAGCCGCACTGGCGCCTCCAATTAATTATGGAAGAGTATTTGTAAATCGACTGCTGGAGACACAGTTCGTTACATCTTTGCCAAACTTGCAGCCCCATCAACAAGAAGATTCAGCCCACTAACAAATTTAGACTCATCACTTGCAAGGTATTAAGCGGCTTCAGCCTCATCATTAGCCTCTAATTTTACCACTTTCAAACATGCTACTGAAGAAGCTAGTTCCTCAATTTGCTCTGCTTTGAGGCCCATTTCTGTAGTAGTTAACTCTAATACCATACTTCCCCAATTCAACCGTCAAATTCTTTGTTAGCCCAACAATAGCATGCTTCGAAGCGGTATAAGCATAAGGTCCTCCACACATAACCGAAGCACCACTTGCAGAGAACAGAATGCAACCTTTCTTCTCAGGAATCATTACTCTCGAAGCATGTTTCGCACCTAAGAATCCACCATAAACATTTATGTCCATAACTCGCCGAAAACCATCACGGTCGACTGACCTTGTTATTGTGTCGTGACTGGCTATGCCTGCATTGTTGAACATTATGTCAAGCTTTCCATGTAATGAAACTGCTATTGATCCCACTCTCGGCGTCAGATTCATTAGTAACACCGCAATGAACATAGGTAACCGGCTGTCCGAACTCTGATTGGATTTGGGCGGCCACACATTGACCCAGTTCAGATTTGACATCAGCGATCACAACCTTAGCACCATTCTTGGCAAAGAGTCTTGCCGTGCTCTCGCCTATGCCACCTGCACCTCCTGTTATCAACGCTTGCCTTCTAACCTGCATATATTTGTTGAAGTGAGTCAAATATTTAGTTGTATATATTAGGAATTTAATCTTTATTTTTTAGGAAGTTATTCTATCACTAATTAGTGTGTATAATTAGGTTTTCCATATATAGAAATATTTGGTGTATATATAAAGGTTGTAACCTTTCTTTCTCATAAATATATGAAAAAACAATTCCCTTGAATTATTTTTTCTTTTTTTTCTGAATTTTATTCTTTGTGGTATCAGGGCATACCAATTGAAATCGAATTTGAATTTTGTATTGAATTTTTTTGAAGTCGTAGTCCTTTCAAAATCTTCCATGTCCACTGAAAATACATCCATTGTATCACATGGAACATCAACTTTCATTCAAACCCTTCATGATAATTCTCTCTTCCTTACTAGAATTATACTTGACGATAGGAACTACCCTCTATGTAGGGGTGTAATCGAGCCGAGTTGCTCGTCCGTTAAAAGCTCGCTCAAGCTCGTTCATTAAGTTAAACGAGACAAGTCCGAACATAATTTTGAAGCTCATAAGCTAAACGAGCCAAGACCGAGCATCTTAATTCTCGGCTCGTTTAAGCTCACGAACAGGCTTGTGAACAAGCTCGCAAACAGGCTCGTGAAGTAAACTCGCAAACAAACTTGTGAACAAGCTCATTAATAAGCTCGTGAACAAGCTCGCTTACTATCTCATAAATTTAAATATCAGTATTAAGTAGTGGTATTTTTTAGGTATGATTTAAGGAAAATTTTTAAGTAATTTTGGTTTTTAGCTACTTTTATATTACTTTATTTTTATCACCTTACAATGAGAATGTGTTTTATGTCTAAGGTGGTTATTAATAAAGAGTATATACTTAAAAAAAATTATTGAACTTCTATAATAGAAAGCATTGTAATATAAATTAAGTATGAATATTAAATAAATATAATATTAAATAAACTACATAATCTTAATGTTATAAAATGATTTAGTATTATTTTATAATATTAATGTAGTATTAAATAGATATATAACATTGATTAAAATTATTATTATAAATTATAATTTAATTTGAATTATCTCATCACAAAAATATATAATTTTAATGTCATAACTAGATAATTTGTCCATAACTATAAAATTACATAGTTTTAATTTAACCTAGTTCACTAAAAATCCCTCTTAACCTATCTCATAAATAAATAATTTGTTATAACCATTAAATTATATAATTTTCTCAAAACTACGTAGTTTTGATTTAACATAATTCACTAAACATCACTCTTCACTTGAACCTATTTTATTCATTCTCATTCACTTAACCTAATTTTAATGTTATATAACGATTTAATATTATTATTAAAAGAAAATAAAATTATTATTATAAATTATAATTTAATTTGAATGACCTCATCACAGAAATATATAATTTTAATTTCATAAACAAATAATTTGTTCATAGCTATAAAATTATTTAGGTTTTTAAAAATTACGTAGTTTTACTCAAAACTACATAGTTTTGATTTATCCTAATTCAATAAAAATCCCTCTTAACATATCTCATAAATAAATAATTTGTCTATAACCATAAAATTATATAATTTTCTCAAAACTACGTAGTTTTGATTTAACATAATTCACTAAACATCACTCTTCACTTGAACTTATTTCATTTATTCTCATTCACTTAACCTAATCTTGATGTTATAAAATGATTTAGTATTATTATTAAACAAAAATAAAATTGTTATTATAAATTATAATTTAATTTGAATTATCTCATCACATAAATATATAATTTTAATTTCATAAAAAAATAATTTGTCCATAACTATAAATTATGTAGGTTTCTAAAAACTATGTAGTTTTACCCAAAACTATGTAGTTTTGATTTATCCTAGTTCAATAAAAATCTCTCTTAATATATCTTATAAATAATTAATTTGTCTATAACCATAAAATTATATAATTTTCTCAAAACTATATAGTTTTGATTTAATCTAATTCACTAAACATTACTCTTCACTTTAATCAATCTTATTTATAATTTAATTATGCATTCATGTAAGTCAAAACTACATAGTTTTAGTAGTATAAGAAATTTCAATATTACAAAGTGATTTATTATTAAATAACACTAATTTAGTATTAAATAAATATAGCACCAATTAAATTTATTATTGAATCTTCTAAATTATAATTTAATTTTATTATACAGTAATTCAAAACATAGTTAGTCTTAAATTAAAACTACCTAATATTAATGTTATAAAGTAATTTAGTATTATTGTATAATATTAATTTAACATTTAAATAAATAAAACATTGATTAAAATTATTATTAAATGAATATGTAATTAAATTATAAATATAATTTCATTTAAATTATTTTATCACAAAAATACATCATTTTAATATCATTAAAAATAATTTATCCATAACTAAAAAAGTCATATAATTTATTTAAAACTACGTAGATTTGATACAAACTTTTACTTAAAGCTACGTAGTTTTGATACAAACTAACTCCTTGAAAATTACTCTCTTAACCTAACTCATTTAACCTAACTCATTCAACCTATCTCATTTAACCTATCTCTACCAAAATCATTGAGCAGCTGCCGCACCTCCCACCCCACCCACTCTCTGATCCTCATCTAACCGTCTAGCCTCCTTTCTTCGTCGCCGTCAACACCTTCATCATCATCTACACCCCTTACCACCATCAACACCAACATCATCTACTGTCAACTGCCATCATCTACACCCACTGTGTCCCTTGTTTGATTATTGTCCAGCTGTCCTTCCTCGTCGCCAATCTATTGTCAACACCTTCTCAAACCTAAGCTCGTTCTTTCAAGAAAGAAGACATGCACCAAGCGATTTTGATGGAAGTGCTGAATTTGAATGATTTATGTGTCATATATGGGCATACTACTACAAATGGAAGATGTAGCATATTGAGTCATAATTTAAAGATTGATTATGAAATCCAAGCAACAAGTATTGGTGTGTTTTGTTGTCTTCTTTGCTTCTTAAGCATTATTATTCTTCTAAATTTCCTCTTTAATTTCCTGTAAATTCTACATTGTAAGATCTAATAGCTTTTATTCATTCACTACATGCATAGGGTATTTTTTTTCTGCTTATTGTTGTTGGATTTGTACTTGTTGCAAGATTTTTTCTTTGTGGGTTTTTATTTTATGCTATTTTATGATATTTTGATTGTCAATTAGAACTTATTATAATTTGGTTTATCATATTTCATTTTTAGTTTATGTTTTTGTTTCACTTTCTGATGTGCATGCACAAGCTCTCTATCAAGCTCTTTACGAGCCCTTTGCAGAGTTCTCTGCGAGCCCTCTGCCGAGCGAGCTCGAGCTTAGGTTTTGAAAATTGTACTAAGCTCGAGCCTAGTGTTTTTAATCTGAGCCAAGCTCAAGCCTACTCAAAACTCGGCTTGGCTCGACTCGGTTATACCCCTACCTTTATAGTCACAACTTATGGAGATGCAAATTGGAGCCACAAATAAATTTGGCTTTCTTATTCGCACAAGTTCAAAACCACCTGTGGGAGATAAAGTTTTGGAGACATGGCTTATTGATAATGACCGAGTAAAAAGTTGGCTCATTAATTCCATAAGTCTAACGTTGATGCAGAGATTCATCCATCTTCAAACAGCAAAGGAGATATGGGATGTTGTCTCCAAAACCTTCTATGATGGATTTAATGAAACTCAATTGTTTGAGTTAAACCAAAAACCATTTACTACAAGTCAGAATGGTAGCCCACTACCTACATAGATATGCCTCAATTATTTAAACCGAAAACCGGTCTAGCTTTGCCTCTTCCCTTTCTCTAGAATGAGCCTCTTTGTCATCTGTGTTCTTTTTCTCAATTTTTTATCTCTGTATTTTCTTTTTTTCCTAGAGACTAATCATATATAATCTACATGTTTCATTGTTTCCTTGCAATCTCTCTAGCTCGGTGTTTATTCTCTTCAAAAAAATAAACTTTTGTTGCTTTGTTATTGTTTTTTTTTTACTGTCAATGTTCAAAACTAAACATTGACAGTGATGAAATCGACATGCAATGGCCTTTTGTAGTCATATCAACTAGATCTGGTACCAGATCTACTAGATATGGTAATATTTTTTTTAGATCAAAAGGTTTTTTAAAATTTTAGATAATTTTTTGGCTTTATTTGATTAGAGCTTGATGGATTTTTTATTTGTTCGTTTATTTATTGCATGTTATCATGGTGAAATTGATTGTTTTGGTTGTATCTCCAAAGTTTTTTTTATCTCTTTAAGAGATCTTAATGGTGGAAGCCTTAAAAGTGTAGATTTGACCATCGGTTGATCTTGTTGGTGGAAGTTGCTTAATTTGAACAATAATCGAGTCAGAGAAACATATAAACACTCATCATTAAAAAGGTAAAATTTTAATTTTTTGTCTAAGTGTTTAAATTTCCTGTTGATATTTTTTTTTTACTTTGATTTTTGAAAATATAATGTTTACTTTCTGTGTAGTTATTTTTATTATTTTTTAATTTGCTTTTTTTGAAAATATAATGTTTACTTCTGTGTAAATAATTTCATTTAAAATTTAGTAAAAAATATCTTTAATTGAAGATATAATTTTTGCTTTCTGTGTAATTAATTTTTTGTTTATTTTTTTTAAAGAAAATTCTTGAATTGAAAATATAATTTTTGCTTTCTGTGTAACTAATTTTATTGTTAATTTTTTAAAAAAAAATATTTAATTGAAAATATAATTTTTGCTTTCTTGATAATTATTTTTATTGTTTTTTTTTTGCCTTATTTCATTGAATGTATAATGTTTGCTTTCTGTTTGATTATTTTATCGAAATAATTGTTGGTAAAATAGCTTTTATTGAATCATTTGAGTGCTTGCTTTTATTGAAGAACAAAGTGTCATACATTGAATTTTGACTGTCCCCAAAGAGGTCCAACGATGAAAACATCTCTCCGAATATGACAAGTGTATTTTTATTCGTACCACCTCTGAAGCGTGCCGTGAGTTTGAAAAGCCTGAACCAAACAAAATTGGCTATTGAATCATTAAGTTGTATTCTGATTTCACGAATTATGAATTATCGGAATGTTAAGTAGCTCATTTCTAGCAACCGTCGCTTAAAATGTGCAACTCGTAAGACCGGTGTTTATCTCATAAGACCGGAGTTCAACTTTATGAAAATCAGAAGCCAATTTTGAAAAAAAAACATCAAAAATGTATCTGTAAGCCCTAAAAACTTTTGGAAGTGACCCTGGAATAGTGTGCGTAATCCCGAGAAGTAGCACGTGAACACACCCGAACACATTTTTCTCATGTATGAAAATGGAAGCTGATTTTGACAAAACGGACATCGGAAACACATCTGGAAGGTCCAAAAATCTTGAAAAACACCCCTAAAATAGTGCGAACGAAGCCTGGGAAGGCCGTATAACATGCGCAAGAGCGCATGATCATGCGCCCCACGCCCGTGATCGTGCATCCCAGGGGTGTGATCACGTGTAAATTAGCATGATCACGCACCCCGGTACATGTGCACATGTGCAAAGCACACACACGTCTTGGGATGCATGATCCCATTTTTTTGACACATTTCCCTATGAATAGGGATCTCTACCTCCCATTTTGAAAAAGGCAAGAGCTAGGGGAGCCTACATACATTGAAACACTGTCAAATTGAAGACTCAAGAGTCCAAATTCACTCAATTTGAGCTCTCATTCTACATTTTGTAGGATTTTTTAGTCCACTTTTGCACCAAACCCACCCTCAACTTTGTTAAAGCACGCTTCAAAGGTATACGAATTTACATTTTACATGTTATTTTCAACCTCTCGACGAGGAAAGCTTGAAAATCCAATGAAGTTAAAGCTTCAAAAATGCCAAAGAAGCTCAATCGAATCTGAGGACCAAACAATCATTTTTGCATGTTTATTTTACTATCTTGCATTTTACTTTATCGCCGCCAGCAGTTGAGAAATTATTGTGATTGTGTGATGAGATTGGCAATTTGCATGCTGATTGAATAATCTCTGCTTTGTTTTACTCATAATAAATCATCATTTTGCATCAATATGCATTCAATAAACACGAAAGCTCCTTATCTAAGTTAGAGCTTCGATATTGCGGCTCAATGATTCAATCATCATTATTCATTATTTATCTTATCATTTAGAAATGCTTTTATAATAATTCCTGTAAGAGCATGAACTATGTGTATATATTTAATCATTCATGTTGCATCAATCATCTTCGTTATGGTTATATGTTATCCGAGTGGATGAATAGATGGAATTGCACATAGTTGTGTTAACCTCTGTCTTACAGGTGTTTTCTAGATTAGGACTATATTTACATTTTCGTAACTTTCTTCTCCCTTTTTAAATGTATTTTCTAGGAAGGCCTTGTAAATAATTACGTTGAATTTCTCATACTTTCCATTATTATCAATGTGCTTGTGTGAATGCATATATATCAACTGTCATTACTGAAACTAGGGTGTTGCGGTAGTCATATATTGAGTATTATAATCAGAAATAGTCAAAAAGTAGACGAGATCTCTCAGGCTCAGGATCTTTGCTGGGGACGATACTCGCTGAGTGACCCGATGTCGTTCCTTTCATCTTTTCCTGATTTTCTAAAAACCATGTGGCGACTCTAAACACAAAGTGTCTCATATCCCCCCGAGATCAATCATTTGTCCTTGTCCTGTAAACGAAACAGATGTCGCATTCGGCAAAGTTGTCATGTCCCTCAGAATCCTCAAAAGAAAAAATTGAGAAAAAAGAGGTCGCTCACAGTGGTGACTCCACTGAGGACTCTGGTTAGAGAGATGAATTTGAAAATGACTATTTCTCATTACTTAATCATATGGAGCCATTCACCATTGCATTTGCACTACATAATCACACATGCACCCTTGGTCCCTATCAACCAACAATGACAGAAATTGATCCACTATGGTTCCACACGAGTCATAGGGTGACTGATTTGAATTTGTCACCTTTAGCCTTGACTTGTGGTTTCACCAGACTCATTTGACAAAAGTCTGTGACCCAAGTCCTTAAGGGGGGCGACCCGAAGATACATGATGTTATCCAAAGAATGTTAGACTCATTAACTAAAGTCCGTAACCCTAGTCATGAGGGGGCATTCTCGCTAAAGGAGCCCTTAGCCTTACACCCTCGACTCAGCCTATGTAAATAAACCAATATAAATCCCCATTAGGATCCCACCAAGCTTTGCATGATAACCCTGACACTGGCCGTTTGACTTGACATTCACAAATGCTATGACGCTTTTAGTTATCATCACCGATTGATGTCATTATATCCATTGTCATATAACTGCTCACACTAAGACTGTGTGATCCTTGTTTACCTTGCATAAGCCCGATGTGCAAGGAATGATAAGAATCATTCACCTCAATATGAATAGCCTGTGAGAACTGGCGAATAGTGACATCTCTCAATGATGGAACCTATGAGCGTCGTCATTGGTCCTTATCAGATCAAATAGATGGGTCAGGAATTTGATTAGATTATAGACATTTGTGTTGAAAGAATCAAATCGTAAACTCTCAAACAATACTTTCATGCCTCTTAGTAAACATATCAAATATCAATGTGGGGACATGAAACTGGACCTCCCTTATTGGCTATAGCCCCTACACATGCGAGCGTATAAGGACTATAGACGCCATTTATGACCAAACAACTAGTCCTCACATTGACTATGCTTCCCTCAAGTGCATTTGAGCATCATTTCTTAGTTTACCTCTTGGTTCTCATCAATACAAATCAAACTAGCCTATTATGAGAGAGGAACCATAGTCCCCTGCTGACTATTGGGTCAAAACCCATCTAGGAAAAAGATTCAATAACCCCGTGGAGCAATAAGGTTGGAAGCGAGAGCTTACTTGTGAATGGTTCTTTCCTTATGCAGGAAATACTAACCAATTTCATTCTTTTTTTTATTCATGCAAATATAATATAGATATAAATAGTATACACTAGCTCATATTCTTCTTGTAGCCATCCTGCATTTTTACATACATTCTCACCCTATCCTTTGCATGGGCACATCATGCACACACGATAACTTTTCTACACCTTATGGCATGACAAGCATCCATAATTATTTCTTTTAGCTTATCTTATTCATTACTAACCCTTTCCCTTTTGATGTGTTTCCCTTTTAAATAGCATCATATGCATTCATAATAAGGCTCCATACACCAACAAATATCTCATAGTACATGACATAACATGCATTCATGTTGTCCTTATTCCTTATCCTAATCTCATCCTTTTAAATAACATCATGTATCCATGCATACATCTCACAACAATTGTACCCATACATGCATTTCATAATAGTTGCATCATTTCTGCAGCCACAAGCCCCAAAAGTAACCCTAAAGGGAGAGTCAGAAACAGTTAGAGTTCAAAATGGTCGAACAATTTGGGAATCAAAGCCTCAAAGAGTATAAGAAGGAATATGTAGCTGGTAGTGGCCTAACCGAGATCCTCAGAGGTGAAATCAAGGCCATCCTTCGAACTGCAATCAAGAAAATCCTCAATCAAACCCTAGATTCCGAGGATGAGATAATCCTCTTAACTGGTAAAGGGGCATCTGACACTCATGGTCCCAAATTGAACAAAGGAAAAGGGGTCTTAAGCATGCTTGAAAATACTGAAGATGATTGTGAGCTTTACCAAGAGGAGCTTCCACAATCCTCGGCAACAAGCATCGATGAATCTGAACTGATAATGAAGAACCAAGAACTAGCCTACAGGATCACTCAACTTGAGGTTCTAGTGAAGGAAAACACTAACACCTTGACTAGAGGCTTCAATCAACTTTTCATGCTCATGAATGAAATCCTACAAGATCACTCCAAGTAACCCTATCATTCTAAGCTTGATAAAGCTAAAAGTCAAGAAATAGGTGACCAGAGTTCGGTGGATTATAATCTATCGGAGTTCCTAGAATCACTTATAGACCGCCCTTTGACCTATGAAAAACCTCCAAAGTTCAACCAACCTCTCTCCGTGATCTTTCAAACTTTTTAACACAGAAACCTTTTACAACCTAGTGAGCCAAAACCACTGCCAACTGCACTACCACCACATATTAACCAAAACCTTTACTGTCACTTCCACCAAATGATTGGACACACCACTGATGGTTGTAAAACCTTAAAAAATGCTACTCTAGACCTAATCGACTCTAAGAACGTCAAAGACTTAGAAAAGTAGCCTAGTGCTGAAATTAGCCCTTTACCTAAACACTAAGACATACCTCGCAACAAAAACAAATCACTACCTAACCATTCAACATCAATCTCACGAATCCCACCTGTCCTCTAGAATCCTACATTCGATCACCATAAGAAGGGAGAGCAAAAGGAAATCATGGAAAATTATCTTCATTGAAAGTCACAAACAAGTAGTATCACAGCTAGAATGAAAGAGATCAATGAAACTCCTCTCTGATGTAAATAATGAACTCTTGCTTTATTATGTGGTTTATCAGGCATCTTGATGGAATGTTAACTCATTTTTTTGTCATTATCCTATAATCTATTGATAATCTTTACTCACTTCATACCTCATTACAGCTACAAGTGTTCAATTCTCGCCATAGCCTCATTCAAAAAAAAGGAAAAAAGAACAAAAAAAAGAGAGAAAAGAAAGAAAAAATGAAAAGAAAACAAAAAAAAAAGAATAAAAGATAAAAGCCTAGCTAGGTGCATAGAACCACTTATACAAAAGGGGGCAGAAAAGAAATAATAATATGAGGTATGTACTTGAATGAATACATGCTATAAGCCACTCTTCTATTCATCACTAGATTAGAAGGATTACAAATAAATGAGCAGCCAAATTTGCATTCTGCCTAGCACACATTTAAGTTGTTTCCCATGAAAAGGCAATAAGGATGTCAACCATATGCCAGTTCAGACTTAGAAGACTCAAGTCTTACACGTGAGTTTAAAATGTTCATCACCTCGAAGTGTCAAATGTAAATTAGCCTCATTGAATCGCAATGCCCTCCAAGGCACATTGAAACTCACAGATGCAAACCAAGGATCTACCTGCCACTGCTAATGGTAATTTAAAAATCCCAAAAGACCCGTTTTCTCACTGTGACACATGCTTACTTAAAGCCACCAAAAATCCAAAGCTTACTTTCAATGCAAGTCTTCCTTCTTTTCAAATAAAGCCTAAGCTGATTGTTAACCCATTCTCATCCAACATGATCAACCTTTCTCAATTAAAGATTTGCAATGGGCTCCCTAATGCTACTCTTACCCTTACTTTTCCAAAGAACCACCCATATGTTAAACAAAATACCACACTCTTATTCCAAAAACTCTAAACCTCTTAAATGGACATTAGATCAGTACGCTATCATCAAAATCTCTAATTTTGTCCCTAAATGAGTTGGTCCTCTTGCTATAAACATTATTCCCAGTATCTCCAGTCAAGAATCACTAATCGCCTGACTCTCCTCAAAGGACCTTGACCTAATCCTTCAAATAAACTCCTCTTACCTTAGCACTAAAAAAGCCAAAAAAAAAAAAAATTAGAGTCCAATACTCACCTCCATCATATAGCATACTTATATGTACCCTAAGAGTGCAAGTCAATGTTACTCTTCTTTTCATAGCAATACCATTCCATGTATACACGTATTGTACATTTGCCTCTAAAAAAAAAGAGGTCCTAGTGTCATCTTGCATCAGGATATAGGATTAAGAAAATGAGCAATTGTCTTATCTTCATAAAATATAATCATTCACTTACACACATACATATGTCTTATAGTGACAATTAATCACACATTTCATCATATAGCATAATCACTAGCATCCCTCACATACATACTTCTACAAGTATATGATTTTATCGTCATTAATGCCATGTGCATGTATGCATCCATACATATGCATCAAAAAATAAAATAATTGTCCCCATTGAGATATGGCATTACCATCAATACTCCATTTCCATCAACATCACATGTGCATGTACACCTACATACATGACTAAAACTTCCTCATAACAAAGCATAATAATTAGCATTCCACAAGCACATACATTTGCATACTCCACATGCATACTGACCAAAGCTCCATGTACTTGTGAACTTGCATTGGTATTTAAAAAAAAAAAATCAGCACTAATCTTCTATGCGATAGCATATGCTTAAGGAATCCAATATGCATCATAAAACATAATCATGCATTACATTCTTCTGCATTCGAAGACATGTCATTCACCTTGAAGAATAATCACTAGCACTTTATATATGTTATGACCATTTGCACCCCATGCATATGCACACATGTCTCAAGGAAATAAGCTACTCTTCATTTATCATGCACACATGCATTCATATAGCAGAATAGTATAATCTCCTCTCACCTTGAATATATATATATATATATATATATATATATACACTCTATGTGTGCACATATAAGTCATATATCTTATGCATGCAGACATTCATAAAAGACTTTCATCTCAATAAATGGTAAGAACCATTAGCATTTCCTACACGCATGCATAAACACTCGTATTTCCTCATTTTCTTCTTATTTTACAATCAATCACACATATGCATTCTCTTAAATGACATCAAGGGACAATTCTCTACTTTTAACATGACATACAATCATTGACATTTCATGCATCATGCATATTAATCATTCCCCCTCAACAAATAAAATAACTTTTCCCCATCATAGAATACAATCATCAACATTCCATGCATCGTGCAAAGACGAACAAGATTCTTCTTCAAACAACATGATTGTCATTATTTCCTTCGCACACTCACACATGAATCTCATCATATAGCATGGTCATCTACATCATATGCATACACACATCCACGCACATACCATAGAAAAAGTCATATAGTTACCCTTTATCCATCACCAATGTCTCATCGACATTACCATATGTGCATATATAGTAATAAAGTGCAACTATCAGCATCACCAAAATGCATACATGAGTGCATTTGCATATACCATCCCTTGATGGAATCAACAAATGACCATGGATGCCCATGAAAGTCCCACAAAAAAGATATAGCTTAACAAAAAGCTACAGTCAAATCTTAAAGATGACATTACAAAGGGCTTCATGCTTCTTCAACATTTATTGGTTGTCCCTCACAAAACTCCCTTACCTCCCAAAGGCTAGCTTTAGTCATGGTTCTGGTGCAATCCCCAAGCAAACAACAACACCAGTAATCTTGAAACCCAAAAATTCAAAACCGACATACGTTGCCTAAAATCCACCACAAGATTAACTCAAATACCATGGAAACACCTCAGAACCTCCTAAACGCTCCAAAGCCACACAAACAAAAACCAAAAAAAATTGCCTCATTGCACCCAAACATGTGCATGGATAACCTGTGGGCCACATCCTATACATGGATCATCTATCAAACCATTCTCACTCCCTCATCTGATAAACAGCTTGACTAAGTGCCTTGGACAAGAAGAGAAAATTCGAATCAAACGATGAAAGTGAAAGGAACCCTAAGGTCAAAAGCTAAAGCTCCAACGCCCTCTTGGTTATTCTTGACACACAAGTCACGCTTTAGTTTTGCCTAATGACTTTCTCCTCTTTTCCAGTAAACAAATCTCAATCTTTAGATACCCTAACTTCATTTTGACCATCTACCTCTTTCCACTGCCATCAATGAGCAATCTCAGAATGGTCTCCCCCTGCATCAAACATGCATCACAACCATCGCATTCACAAACATGAAAGTACATGTCACTAACAAATAAGCATTGTGTGCACAAACATGGAAAGCATGCATCACAAATATTTACATACAAATGATCCTTGCATACACAAACATGAGAAACATGCATTATAAGGAGGAAAACAATGAAAAGGCAATGCACCAAGAAGCCATAAACCCAAATATTCAAGGAATATTAGAATGCTCAAGGAAGTTGAAAGCATACCGATAAAATTCCTAAGGCATCCACTTCAAGACGAGGGTCGCTAACAGATACCATCAAGCATCTATATGGGCAACAAACAGACTCAAGTAAGGTAAGATTTGCATCTGATAAGACACAAACGCCAGCTCCAAAAGCCTAGCCTCCTTAGGTCCAAGCAAAAAGCTTAAGTAGACTAACACTACAACAAGAGCTACAGTCATCACACCCATAGCTACAGTCCTCACAGCTAAAGCTACAGTCCTCATAGCCAGAGCTACAGTCTTCACAGCCAGAGCTACAGTCATCACAACCAAAGCTACAGTTATCATAGCCAGAGCTATAGTCCTTATAGCCAGAGCTATAGTCATCACAGCCAGAGCTACAATTGCCACAGCCAGAGCTACAGCCCTTACAACCAGAGCTACAATCATCACAGCCAGAGCTATAATCCTCACTCCCAGAGCTACAGTCATCACTCCCAGAGCTACAATCATCACCGAGCTCTGCCACAATCCTCATAGCCAGAGCTATAGTCATTACCGAGCCATAGTCCTCACAACTAGAGCTACAGTCATGACAGCCAGAGCTACAGTCATCACAGCCGGATCTACAATCATCACAGCTAGAGTTACAATCCTCACAACTAGAGCTACAGTCATTACAGCCATAGCTACAATTGGCACAAACAGAGCTACAATTATCAAAGGCAGAGCTACATCTATCATTACTAGAGCTATAGTCCTCATAGTTAGAGCTACAGTTATAATAACAAGAGCTACAACTATTACAGCCAGAGCTACAGTCATCATAGCTAGAGCTACAATTATCATAACCAGAGTTACAGTCCTCACTACCAAAGCTATAGTTCCCACAGCTAGAGCTAAAGTCACCACAGCCAGAGCTACAGTCACCACAGCTAGAGCTACAGTCATCATAACTAGAGCTATAGTTACAATTATCATAACTAGAGCTATAGTCCTCATAGCCAGAGCTACAGTCCTCACAGCCAAAGCTATAGTCCTCATAGCCAGAGCTACAGTCATTGCACCCAGAGTTACAATCATCACTGCTAGAGCTAAAATCATCATAGCAAGGGTTGCAGTCACAACAAGAGCTATAGAAACTATAGCAAGAGTTGTAGTCATCATAATAAGAACCACAGTCAGTATAACAAGGGCTATAGATACCATATTAAGAGCTATAATCACAATAAGAGCGACCAAAAATACAACAAAAGTTGCAGTCGTCATAACAAGAACCACAGTCAGTATGGCAAAGGCTACAGACAGCACAACGAGAGCTATAATTATAGCAAAGGCAACAGATGCTACAACTTGAGCTACAATCAGTAAAGCAAGGGCTACAGTCACTACAACAAAAGGTATAAAGAACAACAATTGCCATATCCCAACATGACTATTAAATAAGGCCAAGAGCATAAAGCCCTCCCAGCATGGACCACAAGACTACCAAAAGGGAAGAGCATCTACACCAATAAGCAAAATCAATGAACATTAAATCAACAGAAGTAATGCAATAAAAGGCTAAAACAATCGTGCAAGTTAAAGCAAATCCAAGCATGTAAAGGAGAAAGCCACTCATAAAGCAACACAATAAGGGTTACGCAACATAGCAAGAGCTATAACCATAAGAATATAGCAAGGGCTATAGTTTCAAACCATATAATATGCAACAATGCAACATCAACAGTCAACAGAAATGACAACAACAAGGAAGAACATAAAACATAAAAAATCGTCAAGTACCACCATTGTCACCACCTCTAAACCGGGGAGTGCCCTTTTCCTCCTCTCTCTCAAAAACATGCATTTGCATTTGCATTCATACATTGAAAAGAAAATAAAAATAATAACGGCTCTTTTCTTGCATTTTTGTAAACTTCATCTCTGCCATGAATTGCATATATCAGAGCAGAGTGAGTTGATTTCAATTATTATAATCTTTTTTTAATGCTCATTTCATGATTTCCTAAGCACGATCAACACCTCTAAGTAAGGACTTTCTAAACTTTAATCAATCTAATGTTTGCCTACAACCTAAATGGATGAAGAACACACATGACAAAACCTATAAAGGAGATCGATGAACAAAATAAATTACAGTTATTAAGATAACTTTAAGAGAGGCTAGTGATCTCAAGACCATACTCACCTACTCCAATGCTCGAAAATGAGTAAGAGTGCCAAAAGAGATCCTAGTATGGTATTCATACTGAGTAATACGAGAAAGATGGGGAAAATTAAAATGGGGAATGAAAAAAAAGAGAAAAAAAGAAAAAAAGAAAAATGTAGGGTGTACTTCGACAGTCCAAAAGTGGAGTCTGAGTATCAGACCTTTCGACGGTATCCATGCTGAGTAATATAGGAAAGGCAGGGGATACCAAAGAAAGAAAATCCCTGCAAGAGAGAGTGGATAATGCATGGTTAGTTATCACTTTCCTGCTCAAAAGCCTCATGATAATCGAAGTTTATTCTATTCATTTACATTCTTTATAAGTTTCATCTCACGACAATCTTCAGAAATTCACTTGGAAAGCTTGCTCTCCACTTGGTAACACAAACAATCTTGACCATGAGTTGTGGATCATGTTTTTGAATTACTGAGCTAAGAATTAACCAGAGGTTATCATATTTAAGATAGCTCAAATGCTCTAATATATACAACTCTTGGCATCGATGGATCAATTGCAAGAATTCATGAATAGAAGCACTCAATTAACCATGACTAATTCAATGCATAAATTCAAGAATAAAAAATTGTTTTCAAACAAAGTAATAATAAATTCATGCTCACATGTTCATAAATGCCTTCTCAAGAATCTGAGTTACAACTAGCCAGATAAAAACTCAAAAATCATCATTGTCAATCAAGATCAAGAAGCATCTATAAGAAGATCAAAACAAAGGAATAACTTCAAGTTGTAACCAGCCAATAAAAATCCAAAAGTCTTCAGCAACAATCCAGATCAGGAAAGCATATACAAGAACATTCAATAAGAATTCATCAAGATCCAAGAGTATCTACTACAAAACCAAAAAGGTAAGAAAACATAAATCACAAACACACAAATATAGCTGCACTTAGCATAATCACAATCACAATCACAATCGCAATTGATCGCTCCTACTTGGCACCTAAAGAGGTGAGAGTAGTATTGGGCACTGCTAGAGAGTGTCAAATAAACTTAACAAAATTACAGAGTGTTAAGAACCCTTAACACTGCTAGAGAGTGTTAATCAAATGAGGGTAGCGTTACTACTTTGCACGACACCAAGTAGGTGATCGTAGCAGTACCTAAAACCCTAAATAAGTAAAGGTAGCGTTGCTACTTTACATGACACCAAGTAGGTGTTCGTAGCACCACCTAAAACCCTAGTCATGTGAGGGTAGCATTACTACCTTGCACGACACCAATCAGGTTATCAGAGCGCTACCTAATAACCCTAAAAAAATGAAGGAGACGTTGACACCAATTAGGTGATCCTAGCAGAACTTAAAACCCTAATCAGGTGGGGGTAGCATTGCTAGTAAACCCTTTAACACTGCTAAAGAGTGTTAAGTATCCCTTAACATTGCTAGAGAATGTTAAGAACCCTTGATACTGCTAGGGAGTATCAAGTACGATGCCCAAAGGGGTGGTCGTCGCATTTGCATATACATGCCTGCATATCATGTGCCTAATTGCATATCACTATCACGTGCTTATCTCACTCACTTGAATCATCTTGTAAGGAGAAATGCATCTTTGTGTATTGCATCATTCCGTGTGTATCCTAAATTACATCATTGTGCCTGAAAAAAATATCACTACATGTGAAACTTGCATTCATTCTTTACGTGAACCCTGAAATTGCATCATGCATTTTGCATTGCATTATACATTTTGCACTACATCTCACATCTTGCATATATCATTATCATTTTATGTGAACCACGAAAATGCATTTTGCGTGAATCCCAAAATTGCATCTTGCATGAATCCCAAAATTGCATCTTGCATGAATCCTGAAATTGCATCTTATGTAAACCCTGAATTGCATTCTTGTGTGAACCCCAAATTGCATATTGCATGTGTCCCAAACTACATGATAGCCAAATCACCAAGCAATAATGAACATTAAATCATAAACAATAAAAACTAGACAGACGTCCAAAGTCAAGACAACACAACACTCAGGTAAGTGCCTCTCTCCTCAGAAAACTATTTTTGCATCTCTACATTGCTTTGTGTGTATTGACATTAGCACTAGGTGGCTATGGAACACATACGAAGCAGGGGGAAACTGTCATACATCAAATTTTGACTGTCCCCAAAAAGGTCTAATGATGAAAACATCTCTCCAAATATGACAAATGTATGTTCATTCATATCGCCTCTGAAGCGTACCATGAGTCTGAAAAGCATGAACCAAACAACATCAACTACTGAATCATTAAGTCGTACCCCGATTTCATGAATTATGAATTATCGAAATGATAATTAGCTCATTTCGAACAACTGTCGTTCAAAATGCGCAACACGTTAGACCAATGTTCATCTTGTAAGATCAAAGTTCAACTTTGTGAAAATTAGAAGCCAATTTTGATAAAATGGACTTAAAAATGCATCCGTAAGCCCTACAACGTTTTAGAAGTGATCCCGGAATAGTGTGTGTAATCTCGAGAAGTAGCGTATGACCACGCCTAAACACATTTTGCTCATGCATGAAAATGGAAGCCAATTTTGATAAAATAGAGATCATAAACACGTCTGGAAGGTCTAAGAACCCTAAAAAAACACCCCTAAAATGGCGGGAATTAAGCCCGGGAAGGCCGCATGACAAGCATAAGAGCACGTGATCACACGCCCCAAGCCCATGATCACGCATCCCAGGGACATGATCATGCATAAATTAGCGTGATCATGGGCCTCGATACACGTGCACACATGCAAAAGAGTACATACATATCTTGGGATGCGTGATCATATTTTTTGACACATTTCCCTAAAAACAGGGGTCTCTACCTCCTATTTTGAAAAAGGCAAGAGCTAGGGGAGCCTACATACACTAAAACACTATTGAATTGAAGACTCAGGAGTCCAAATTCACATAATTTTAGCTCTCCTTTTACATTTTTCGTAGGATTTTTTAGTCCACATTTATACTAAACCCACCCTCATCTTTGTCAAAGCACACTTCAAAGGTATACGAATTTACATTTTATGCGTCATTTTCAACCTCTTGACAAGGAAAGCTTGAAAATCAAATGAAACTAAAGCTTCAAAAACACTAAACAAGCTTAGTCAAATCAAAGGACCAAATAATCAGTTTTACACATTTATTTTACTGTCTTGTATTTTATTTTATTGCTGCTAGCAGTTGAGAAATTGTTGTGATTGTGTGATGAGATTGGCAATTTGCATACTGATTGAATAATCTCTGCTTTGTTTTACTCATAATAAATCATCCTTTTGCATTAATATGCATTCAATAAACATGAAAGCTCCTTATATAAGCTAGAGCTTCGTTATTGCGGTCTAATGATGCAATCATCATTGTTCATTGTTTATCTTATCATTTAGAAATGCTTTATAATAATTCCTGCAAGAGCATGAACTATGTGCATCTGTTTAATCATTCATGAAGCATCAATCATCTCTGTTGTTCTTATATGTTATCCGATTATATGAAAAGATGGAATTGCACATAGTTGTGTTAACCTATATCTTACAGGTGTTTTCTAGATCATGACTAGATTTACATTTCCATAACTTTCTTCTCCTTTTGTAAATGTATTTACTAGGAAGGCCTTGTAAATAATTACGCTGAATTTTTTATACTTTTCAGTATTATCATTGTACTTATGTGAATGCATATATATCAACTGTCATTACCAAAACTAAGGTGCTACGGTAGTCACATATTGAGTATTATAATGAGAAATAGTCAAAAAGTAGATAAGATCTCCCAGGCTCAGGATCTCTACTGGGGAGGATACTCATTAAGTGAACTGATGTTGTCTCTTTCATCTTTTCCTAGTTTTCTAAAAGCCAGGTGGCGACTCCAAACACAAAGTGTCTCGTATCCCCCCAAGACCAATCATTTGTCCTTGTCTCATAAATGGAATGGATGTCCTATTCGGCAAAGTTGTCATATCCCTCAGAATCCTCAAAAGAAAAAGTCAAGAAAAAAAAGGTCGCTCACACAAAGATTACGGCTTGCTTTAATTGAATCATTATATTATTATTGGTTGTTCTCTTCTTTGGCTCTGAATCATTTCGACTTCTTCTATTTTGATTGCATGTATATTAAGAAGATGGAAACTAAAGTAGGAGCTGCTTGTGGCACTCAACCTGCTACTATTAGTGGTGCTGAGACACTGACTCCTGCAGAGGTGGAAGCCCTAAAGCAAACAAAAGTTACTAAAAATGAAAAAAAAAGGACATCTACAGCAAAAGCAAGGTGTGGGAGTACTTTGGGAAAATCATTGAGAAAGGGAAGTTGGTAAAAGCTAGATGTGTTTATTGTGCTAAAACCTTACGTGCTAATCCTAAAATAAATGGTACATCATCTTGTAGAAAATCATATGCTAAGTTGTAGGAAATACCCTAACCCCAAGTCCAATAGACAGAGTCTTTTAACTCTTTAACCTGATGTGCATAGTTCTGACAATGTAGGTGTAATAGGGACTTGGACTTTTGATTTGAAAGCTATTAGGAATGCATTTTCCAATATGGTTATTATTGATGAGCTCCCATGTAAATGTGTTGAGGGAGAGGGATTTAAATAGTTCATGTCTGTTGCATGTTCTAGGTTCAAGATACCTAGTAGATGGACAGTCAGTCAAGACTGTTATAACGCATATGTGGAAGTAAAGCTTAAATTGACAAATGTTTTCATGGATCACTGCCAAAGTCAAAGAGTCAGCATCACAACTTACTCTTGGACTTCAATTCAATGCATAAACTACATGTGCATAACTACTTATTATATTGATTCAGAGTGGAAGCTTAACAAAAAAATTATTTCATTTGTCCCTATTACATCGCATAAGGGTGAGTATATTGCAAAAAGTTTAGAAAACTGTCTTCTAGATTGGAGTGTTAAGCATATTTTTATAAGGACAGTAGACAATGCATCTTCAAATGACACTGCACGTTTTTTTTAAATTAATGTCTTGGGGCACATCTACTATCAACATAAATATGTTCACATAAGATGCATTGCACACATCCTTAATTTAGTTGTCATTGATGGGCTGAAAGAAACTAGCAATTACATTAAAAGGGTTAGAGAGGCTGTGAAATATATTAGGAATTTACCTGTTAGGTTGTACAAATTTAAGGAAGTAGCCGACTTAATTGGTTATGAATCAAATTGCTCATTATCTCTATATGTGTCCACTAGTTGGAATTCTACCTATATCATGTTAAAAGTTGCTTGCTTATTTAAAAAAGTGTTTGAAAAATATGAGGAATGTGAGCATGCATTTAGAGCTGACTCAGGTGATGAAGTACCTGATTTTATGGACTGGTTGCATGTCAAGCAACTTGTTATTTTTTTTGCAATTTTTTTTTGAAATGACACTAAGAATTTTTTGTTCTCAGTATGTTACTGCAAACTCTTTTTCCTCTGAAATTTCTTATCTTTTCAGTATTTTACATGAGTAGCAAAGTTCTTCTGATGCTAGTAAAAGATCAATGGCCTTTTCTATAAAAGCCAACTTTGACAAGTACTGGGGGATCCTCAAAAGATTAATTTGTTAATTTTGAGTATTCCTTGAATCAGATTTATGGGGATTCTGTGGGTGGAAGCCTTTACTCTAATGTTAAACCTGCCTTTTATGAATTATTTGATGATTATTCTATTTCTTGCAAGCCTCCTCCTTAATCTTCTTCACTATCTGGACAATCAATTGATGCCTCTGAAACTGGTTTTGTTGGATATGGAAAGTAAGTTTCCTTGCTAAAATAAGGATTTAAGAAGCATAAGATGGCACTTGGAATTGGTGGGAGCAAAAAAACTGAGTTGGATATATATCTTTCCAAGTCTGTCATTGAGGAGGAAAGCTCATTTGACATTCTCAAATGGTGGAAGCTTGATTCTGAGAGATATCCTATTCTATCTACTCTAGCACGAGATGTGTTAGTTGTGCCAATATCCACAGTTGCATCTGAATCTACTTTTAGCACATATGGTAGGGTGCTTGACTACTTTAGATCTTCTTTGACTCCCAAAGTTGTGGAAGCTTCAATATGTTCTCAAGACTGGATGATAATTTCTAATACTCAAGCCTCAATTGAAGAGTCCTTAGTGGAAACTAAGAAGTTTGAGAACAGTACTTTACTGCAAATTGTTAAGATTTATTATCATTCAATTTTTTTTAATTCTGCTTCTAATGAGCTTTCTGATTAAATACTTTTATTTTTTATTGTTACCTCCAATTGGTATGGGATCATCAAATGCCAATTAACTGCTAAAATTTTAATTGGCATTTATAACTATTTTAATTATTGTCTTTAGTGAATGTGTGATCTGTGATTGTTATGCCAGTGATTTATGAAGTGCCAATAAACTAATATATTGCTCTGCCTACCTGTGATCTGTGATTTTGTGATGTGTACTATTTAACCAGCACTGAAGTGGCTCGACTTCAGTTGCCAGTGTTATTGTTTAATAAGTTTAAACTTATTAAATTATAGCACTGAAGTGGCTGACCTTTAATTGCCAGTGTTGTTGCACGAGTTTAACCTTATTAAACAGTAAAACTGATATGGCTGAGGCTCAGTTGGTAGTGTTTAATTACTTCAAAGGGCCATGATGATGCTTCCACCTTGAAGCTGAGAAGTAAACGTGCTTGCTTTAATTTCTTGGTAGCATGTTTTTTGTTGCCAAAAATAATGGCTGCACTTTTACAATGAATTATAACACAACCTATTTGAGCCCACTTTGCATTTTATTTTTGTCTCATACCTCAGCTCACTTTGCATTTCATTTCTTTCATTCCTGCTTCTGCTTCTATTTTATTTAGTTGCATTTATATGATTATTGTTAGGCCATGATGAAGCTTCCACCTAAGTTTTTATGTACATTGTGTGAATGTGTTTGCTGATTTTTCTTAGGTGACATGTCTTTGTTGCCAGAAATTCTAATGGCATTTGGACATGACTTGAGAACTTTTCACAACTGAGCCCTTTTTCCTTGTGTTTTTACTTTACTTTTTTGTTGGTTTGCATTTCTTAATTTTGTGTTGTTGATTTATGTTATAATGTAGGAATTGAAATCTTTTAGTGAACTCGACCTATGTCTGTCTACAATTAGATATATTTTTTGCACGATATGCAAGCCTTTTGCATATAATTTTTGTGAAAGCTTTATATTTTAGTTTTAAAATATTTGTTTAAGTCATGTATCTCAGAAGTGGAAGCTTTTTAATTTTTCTTATAGCTTAAGTGCTTAAAATTTTTGTATCTAATTTTATATTTATATACAAATTTATATGGAAAATAGCCTCATGTAATTATGTTAGATCATTAGGGGCTTTACATATTTTGTAATTATGTAATTAGGTTACACACATTGGGCTTGGCCCTACATTTTATAATTATGTAACATGTATTAGGCTTCGCCCAAATTAGTAAAAATCTGTATTTTTTCTTTATTTTTCATTACTTTCTGTCCAAGCCCATCAAATGGGCCCAACCAAATCCAAACTAATTAATCAAACCATTAAAATATAAAATTTTGGTTCACCAAATCAATAAACTTTTCATGAGGTTTAGCTCAGTTTGGTGTCCAGAATGATTTCAAAAAAACCGATAAAATGTTATCCCTATTATAATGCAAAATAGCATAGTTATTTATGGTAGTTATGCTTTATATTCCTTTTGTTTTATCCATGTTTTCTTAATTATTGCATTATTTTCTTCATCTTTGTTGTTCTTACTTCAATTTTGTGTTTTGTAGGTTTTATTGGGCTTAATTCATGCATGGAAGTATGTTTGGACACTTTAGAATGAAGAAAGGTGTAAGGAAAGCTAAAGGAAAGATGAAGAGCAGTATGCCAACTCGTCACCATGGGGATAACTTAAAACAACAAGGAGGTAGTACCGACTCGGCACAGTGGTGCCGAGTCATTCCAGAGAGCAATCGTGCCAAGTTACACCTGAGTCGGCACAGTGGTGCCGACTCGATCTTCACACCCCTTCAATGCACCTTTTCATATTTATACCCATTTGAAGGAGCACGAATTAGGATGATGAGAAGCCTATAAATACATGATTTTGGCTTGTTTTAGGAATGAAAAAAAGGAAAAAAAACACTTAGTTTCTATTAGAAAAATATTAGTATTATCTTTAGTTTTATTATTGAATAGAGTTTGAAGATTAAGAGAAAGATAAAGGCAAAGGTTCAAGGAAGATTTCAAGAAGATCATTCATTATCAAGTAACTTCTAGAGAGCATTGAAGAGTCTATCAACAATTTTTTTTTTCTCTTTTCTCTACTTGGTTGCTTGATGTTTAAATTACTTCCTTATTGTTGTTTGACTTTAAATACTATATATTTTGGCTAAGTCTTTGATTATTAGAATTGCAATGATGAATTAATATAAGAACAACTTTTTTATCTTTTATAATGCATGAGTGATTTAAATTCAATTGAGCTTGGGATGTGATATCTATGCTTGATCACCATATATAACTTATTAATCAATATGTTTACAATGAGAATTAGGACATTTTGGTGGAGAAGCAATTGAATTTATTCAAGGCTTAGGAAAGTACTTGGAGACAAAAAATCCACTTTAAAGGGTTAAAAAAATTGGCAAGGAACTTAATGATTTTTGTTTATCTCTGTAATATCATGAGAATGTTTATGGACTCTAAATGAAAATACCTTTAATTGACAATGAGAATTGTTTTTAATGATTGTTGGCTAAATTCTCCAATCATTCCATGTATTTATGTATTTGTTAACAAGTATAGTTCTTAATTAATTCTTAATTGTAATTCTAATATACATCACCTAAACTATTTTAGTATATTTAGTTTACTTAGAGTAAGTAGTAAAATCCTTAGTAATTTCAAAATAGTTAGAACATTTAATATCTTCTTTTATATCATTGCCTATCCATCTAAGTATATATTTGGTTAATACGAAATTTACTCCAAATTCCCTAGTGTTTGACACCTTACTTACTCTATACTTAGTCTTAGAGACTAGGGTATTTAATTTGACCTGCATCAATTCCTCTATCATTGAACTGAACCCAACCAAACCATGCTCACCCCTAGTTATGGGTGTATGTGCATATGGATCACAACTAGCAACAGACGATGGAAGAGCCGAAGGTTCACCGGACAATGCAATGCTTATAGCGGCTCGGACTCGACCACAGTCCAAAGGGAAAGTACTGAGTAAGTCCAGTACATACACATGTACCCGTTATGGTAAAGCTGGACACTCTAAGGAACACTGCTATGAAATTATGGGCTATCCAGAATGGTGGGATTTCAATAGAAAGCCTTGCAAGAAGCTCGAAAAAGCTGTAATTACCACCTCTAGTGTCACAAAACCAACTGGTGACCTTGATGAAACATCAGGTATGACAAGTTTTACTTGGAATAATACATGGATTATTAATACATGTGCTACTGATCATATGACAAACTCCACCCACCATCTAACCTCCATTCAACCATCAACCCAATAAAACATTCTGGCTGCTAATGGAAGAATAGAATAGCACTTGTCACCCTTGAAGGATCAATATCTAAGTATAACTCTCTTAATTTAGATATTGTTCTTGTTGTTCCATCTCTTTCTTGTAATCTACTATTTGTTGGCCAAATCACTGAAACCTTAAACTGTACTGTCAAATTTTGGCCTAACAATTGTTTATTTCAGGACATTACAATGCACCAGATTCTTAGATCTGGTGTTAAATGTGGAAAGTTGTACTGTCTTGATTTGCACGGTGATCCAAGTCAGAAATCAAGTCAAGTCAATAGTGTTGTTAGAAGTAGCTCTGACAAAGAATAAGTAATTTTGTGGCATCATCCTCTTGGACATCTATCTTTTAATTATCTTAGAAAAATAAAGCCTAAATTGTTTTTAAGTATCAAAGATTCTGAGTTCAAGTATGATATTTTTAAATTGGCAAAGAGCCATAGGATTTCAAATTTACCGAGTTATAATAAGAATTTAATTCCATTTATGACTATTCATTCTGATGTATAGGGACCTGCTCTAATTCCTACTCTGTCTGGTGCTCGATATTTTTTAATATTTATTAATAAATGTACCCGGATGACCTAGGTGTCCCTACTTTCAAACAAGGGATATGTGTGTTCTGTGTTTCAGGACCTGTACAAAATGGTGGACATGTAGTACCAATGTCAAATCCGAGTCTTGCAATCTGACAATGGTACGGAGTATCTTAACTCAGCCCTTAAAAATTTTTGCCATGACCATGGCATTTGTCAACAAACTTCCTGCACCGAAACCCCTTAATAAAATGGTATAGCAGAATGAAAAAATTAGGAACTATTAAAAGTAGTCCGAGCATCTCTGTTTGACATGAATATTCCTTGGGAATACTGGGGAGAGGTTGTTCGGTCTGCTGCCTATCTTATAAATTGAACTCCATCAAGAATTCTTAGTTTCAAAACTCCTCTTCAAAAACTTTAAGAGTTACTCCCAACTCCATCTCTCAATAATCTCGAGCCTTAAGTCTTTGGATGCTCAGCATTTGTTCATCAGGTACTCGGTAAATTGGATCCACAAGCTATATGGTGTATCTTTGTTGGATATACCAAGCTATAAAAGGGATATCAGTGTTATGATCCATGTGCTAAGAATATATATGTAACTTTGGATGTTCAGTTCCATGAAAATGCACCCTACTTCTCTCACTCTAAGTGCTCTCTTCAAAGGGAGAGAATTTAGGACATATTCGAAGATAGCACTCCAAGCATCTCACCTAATACTACACCTGATTCTTTGATATCTCCAATATTTATTTCCAGCATCTCTCAGGATCAAACAGTAAGTCCGAGCATCCCACAGGATCAGACAGTAAGTCTGAGTATCCCACTTGGATAGATATTTTAAGATAGTCTGAGTGTCTTACTCAGACATGAAAAGATAGTACATCTTCCCAGCCAACACCAGAGGCTGATGAGGTAAACTTGTCTCCTCGTTATCCTTTTAGAATAAATAGAGCGATTCCCAAATAATAATATAACCCAGATCTTAATACCAAAGCTAAATACCCTATAAATAATTACATATCCTCTCACTGTTTGTCTAGGTCATATGCATATACTGTAAATCAATTATCTACTGTATTTATTCCAAGTAATGTGTGGGATGCTTTAGTTGATCCCTACTGGAAAAAGGCCATGAATGATGAAATGGAGGCATTACAGAAGAACTCCACTTGGGATCTTGTTACGCTTCCTAAAGGAAAGAAAACAGTTGGATGCAGGTGGATATTCATTGTAAAACTTAACCCGGATGGAGTATTAATCGATACAAAGCTCGGTTGGCGGCGAAAGGATATACTCAGAAGTATGGAATTGATTATAAAGATACATTTTCCCAAATAGCAAAAATTAACACCATCTAAGTTCTCATCTCATTAGAAGCTAATCTAGACTAGCCACTACAACAATTTAATGTGAAAAATGCCTTCTTGAATGAAACCATAGAAGAAGAAGTGTATAAAGATCCACCGCCTGGAACAAAGTGCACTAACCAAGTATGCAAGCAAAAAAAGGCATTGTATGGGCTAAAGTAGTCGCCCCGAGCATGGTTTGGAAGACTCTCAGAATTCATAAGGAAAATCAGGCATAAACAAAGTAATGATGACCACACACTATTCATCAAATAAAACTCGAGTAAGGTCACTGCGTTGATTGTATATGTTGATGATATAGTAGTTACTGGGAATAATCCATGTGAGATAATGACTCTACAAAGGAAATTGGCTATCGAGTTTGAACTTAATGATCTAGGTAATTTGAAGTAGTTTTTTGGGAATTGAAGCGACAAGATCAACTTAGGGAATTTCTCACTGTCAAAGTAAGTATGTAATGGATCTATTGGCAGATACAAGAATGCTCGATTATAAACCAGCTGAAACCCCAATGGAAGTCAACCATGGATTATCAATCCGAGAAGATGAAGTTCCAACTGATAAAGCTCGGTATCAAAGGCTAGTGGGAAGATTAAATTATTTATCTCATACTCTGCCAGACATTGCTTATGCAGTAAGTGTTATAAGTCAATTCATGCATTCTCCGAGTAAAGATCATATAGAAGTAGTATACTAAGTGCTAAGATACTTGAAGTCATCTCCGGGAAAAGGTTTATTTTTTGGGAGAAATAAGGATTATGAAATTGTTGGCTATACTGATGCTGACTAGGCCAAAGATTAAATTGATCGAAAATCAACGTCTGGGTACTTCATGTTTGTTGGAAATAATTTGGTCACCTGGAGGAGCAAGAAATGGAAGGTTGTAGCAAGGTCAAGTGTTGAAGTTGAGTTTAGAGGAATGACACATGGTGTATGTGAATTGCCCTGGATCAAATGTATTATGCAGGATCTGGTATTAAATCATCCGAAGCCTATGATGTTACGTTGTGATAATAAGGCAGCTATAGCAATTGCAAATAACCCAGTTCAATATGATCGGACTAAACATGTGGAGGTTGATAGACATTTCATCAAAGATCATCTAAATCAAGGAATAATAAATCTTCCATTTGTTTCCTCTCAAGATCAACTAGTTGATATCCTCATAAAGGTTAAATCCTGAAGAATATTCTATAACTCACTTAGCAAGTTGGGAATGGTTGACATACATTCACTAACTTAAGGGGGAGTGTTGAAATGAGTCAAAGATTTGGTTGTATATATTAAGAATTAAATCTTTATTTTTTTAGGAAGTTATACTATCCCTAATTACTGTGTATAATTAGGTTTTCCATATATAGGAATATTTGGTGTATATATAAAAATTGTAACCTTTCTCATGAATATATGAAAAAATAATTCTCTGGAATTCTCTCTTCTTTTTTCTCTAAATTTTATTCTTCACTATAAACAATATTTGTAAGAATATATAGCTAAAATATCTTAGGATGTCGGACTTAAAACCTGATAGGCGTTCCTCTTGTAAAATTTTTTGAAGTATTAGAAATGAATAAGAATGCAAGATGCATACCTCTTGGCAATGGGAGCTTGCAAGGAAGAGCCTTCCATGTTCTACTTTTGGTTTGATGAGCTTGGAAGACGAATCGTGGTAATTAATGTGTAAGGCAGCAAAAATATAATTTGTATAGGATAATTAGAATGAAGTTAGGAACAAAAAAATGATTAATTAATTAATTAATTAGCATTACACCTACATGGTACATAAACCACTTATCAGTCAATAATGGACAACGTTCTTCTTAATTAATTCTTTTTTTGGTCAAAAAAATGTTGTGATAGAAGCATGCTTTAACTTATACGTTGGAAAATAGTCCATACTAATGTAATCAAAGTCTGTTAGTGACACAACCATCTAATGGTTAATCTTTTAAAGATATTTTAAAGGGAAATTAATTTTTTATATCCTCAACTTTGGACCAATTATCAATCTAATCCTACTTTCAAAGTCATTTTAATTTGGCCCTCCAGCTTTTCGATTTGTACCAATTCTATCCAAATGGCAATAGGTATGAGTCAGAGTTGAAGTGGCATTCCTACATGGCATAAAAGCGTCTGACATGGCAAAAAGTGTCTTACGTGGCCACCTCAGCTGATCAATTCTATCCTCAACTATTCGAGTTGTGTTAAATCTATCCAAACGACAAATAAATTTTGAGATTTTTTAAAATTATGTTCATAATTGTTTAATTATGCATATAAAGACTATTTAGTCATAATTGAAAATTTAAATTAATTGACTCAATTGAGTTTTTAGTGTTGAATTATGATAATAAATTATTTTTTTAAAAAAATAAAAATTAATTTTAATTTTAATATTATAAATATTTTTTGAAAAATAAATATAAAATAAATAAAAAATAAAGGAATCTTTAGTAATTAAAAAAAATAGAGAGGCCTCCCGCCATTTACAATAGCAAAATGGCTTTCTAGCCATTGACAATGGCAATATGCCTATGTGATAGCCACTTTTAGCTTTTTACTTTTTTCTTTTTTTCGAAGCAATGAGAAAAAAAAAAGTTTGTTGTTTTTTATTTCACCTTTTGAAAGTTAATTTTTTTTTACTAAATCGCCACAAATTGAATATTTGTGTTAAAATAACCACAAGTTGAAAAGTAATTTATTTTTTACCTTAAAGTGAAATAAATCTATTAATAGCTCTTAAATTATCTAGGCATAACATGTGTTTCTTGATATAATTTTTTATGTTTAAAGCGAACATTAATTTTCTTTTAATAGAGAAGTTATATGACCTAAATATTGATGGACTATACAATGGAGGCAGTCATTTTCCTTTAAATTGACGACGATAGAATTTGAACTTTATACCTCAAAATGTCCTTTATTTTTTATTTATTTTTATATTTAATCTTTAAAAAATATTTACAATATTAAAATTCAAATTAATTTTTAATTTTGTTTTATTTTAAAAGAAAATAATTTATTATCATAATTCAACACTAAAAACTAAATTGAGTCAATTAAATTTAATTTTTCAATTATAACTAAATAGTGTTTATATGCATAATTAAATAATTATGAACATAATTTTAAAAAATCCCAAAATCTATTTGTAGTCTGGATAGATTTGATATAACTTGAAAAGCTGAGGATAGAATTGATCATGTGAGATGGCCACATAAGACGCTTTTTGCCTTGCCAAACACTCTTAAGCCATGTAGGAATGTCACCTCAGCTCTGCCTCATACCCATTGTCATTTGGATAGAGTTGGCACAAATCGAAAAGTTGGAGGGCCAAATTGAAATGAATTTGAAAGTAGGATTAGATTAATAATTTATCCAAACTTGAGGATAGACCAAATCAATTTCCCTATTTTAAAATATAAAATTTGAATTTTCATGTTGTCGATTGTAAAATTAATTTCTATTTAATTGAACTTATATTATTTTTATTAATAATTGATAACTTCATTCTGGAACCTCCAAGTCCTGTGGTCAAGTAATTAACAAAGAGGCAAAGTGAGATGTGGGTTTCCCCTACAAACCCTCTGATGCCTAAGTCAGAGAGGTTAGAGAGAGATTTTTAGAGAGATAATAAGAATAAGAACTAAGAGAATTGAATCGAATAATATGAAGAGAGATTAGGAGTATTTATAGGGAATGTGATGCTCAAACCTGAGAGGAAAAGGATTCCTCTTCTTTATAGGATTTGTCCTTGCTTGAGGTAGTTCCTCTTGATCTGGAAGTCTTCCTGAAAAGGGACTCTTCCTGATGAGGAACGCCCTTTCCTACTTGGATTTGGTCTTTCTTGTTCTACAAGTTAATTTAAATTAGGAATATAAGTTTTAGGAATATATATGAGGGGTATCAAAAGTCCCCCCCAAAAGTCTAGTTGGATATTTATGTCCGAGTAGTCTGGATATTGAGGAAGCTATGATTAATGCTCAGACTAATAAGTGGTGAAGAGTGTCTGATACTGATGGGTGAGCTGAGGTGGCCAGCCTCAGTCATTGATGCTGAAGAAGCTCGGTACAGAGACTCAAAATTCTATCATTTCTGAGTAAGAGAGTGTGAAAATGCTAGCTGGACTTATAGATGCTCGTTGTAAAAAAATGAACCAAGGGATTAACCTATTGCAAAAATGATCTGACGAGTGGAGTTTTTAGTGCTCGAGGCTTAGATGCTTGGCGCTATAGAAGTGAGGCCCAAGTTCCTGTGACCATACAGTCAATCTTCGTGTTATGAAATGAGGCCCGAGTGCCTATGACTATGAGGTTAATCTCGGTGTTATAAAACGAGGCCCGAGTGCGTGTGACCATGAGGTCAATTTATGGTGTTATAAAATGAGGCTCGAGTGCCTTGTGACCATAAGGTCAATCTCGGTATTACGAGGCTAGAGTGCCTATGACAATGAGATCAATCTCAGTGTTATAAAATAAGGCCTGAGTGCCTATGACCATGAGGTCAATCTCAGTGTTATGAAATGAGGCCCGAGTGCTTATGACCATGAGGTTAATCTTGGTGTTATGAAAAGAGGCTAGAGTGTCTGTAACCATGTGGTCAATCTCAGCATCATGAAATGAGGCCCGAGTGGCTATGACCATAAGGTCAATCTCGGTGTTATGAAACAAGGCCTGAGTGCCTATGAAAGCTTGAGCTTTAATGAGAAGGCGTGAACGTTACGCTCATTGATATGCCTTTTGTGGTTTGAAAACCATCATGTCTACTGGTGTGTTAGAGAATGTGGCATTTTTAGCGACGCATCTATTGTTGGATGGTCGCATATGTTGAAAGGACAGTGCATGGATAGCTATGCTAATGATGGCTTTTAATGTCAGACTTGTTATGACTATTATACCCTTAGAATGATGAAGTGTGGATGCTTTAACACTAAGGGTATGTGAGGTCCATCCATAACCTTCTTTGGATTATAAATTGGATGGTTTTTGCAGATTCTACTTTTGCTTTGTGTTACTTATGTGTTCTTCTTTCTTACGCATTTTCTCTCCTTCTGTTGTTTCTACTTTCAAGTTCTTCAGCATTGAGACTAGTGCTCTCACTTGCTATGAAGAGTTGACTCTTATTTTTCAAGTGAAAAAGAGCTTCGTCCATTTTCCTTTGGTTTCCTTTTATTCATCTGATTCTGAAGTGATAATGGCTCCCCGGGAGCAAGTTAAATTTAATTTATTTGAGTCCAAGGTAGATGAGGTCATGTTAGAATTGTATAAGCGACGATTTAGGATTCCCCAAGAATATATGCTACATACTACTAATAAGAAGGTGCATGAGCCTTACCCAAATGTTGTAAAAATAGTGGCTTACCAAGACCAATTAAAGGGTGGACTGAGATTCCCCATAGATCCCTTTATGAAGCTTTTCTTGAATAGAAATAACATAGCTCCTGTGCAACTTCTACCCAATAATTATAGGATTTTAATCGGAATATAGAGCTTATGCATAGGGAAAGTAAAGACCCGAACTTTGACATGTTTCAGTTTATTTATAGTTTAAATAAGAAAAAAGGGAGCTTACATTTTCTTTATTGGCTATTCCCCATCTGAGTCTATTCTTGAGACTTCCAGACTTACCAAAGTATTGGAGACATAAATACTTCATTATAAAACATCCAACAGAATTCTTCAGTATCCAGCACTTATGGGTTGGAGCGTGCTAAAATGTGAAATGCTTGAGAAAATTACCTGAAGAAGATTCTGACTTAATAAAAAGGCTTCATACTCAGAGTGCCTTTGAGGGAACATCTGCTGAGAATTGTTCTCGATGATACCTTCGGAGAGTATATAATGGGAATAAAGATAATGATGGTAAGTGTTTATCATCTTTAAGGTATATTCTAACTCTTTATTTTTTTTTGTAGATGACTGACTATTATACATTTATGGGCAGGATACTGCTTTCAGATGCTGATACAGAATAAGCTCAAGATTGAGGCCGGGAGCCAGAGATTACTGACCTCACCATAGAGTAGGAGGATGCTTCTGAGACTCGGGTTAAGCAATATGTGGAGGTTGTAATAGATCATCCAATTGAACATACCCAGAAGAGGGCTACCGAGTCTTCAAAGAAGCGCTTCCGAGGCAAAAGGATAGCCGAGGATGAAGAGGAGTTGGCAGAAAATGTTTTTCTCAAGCGTCTGAGACTTCCTAGATGCTCAGATACTAAGAAGTTGATTCTGGACAAAATTAGTCCTCTGAGTGTCCTCAATCCATAGGTCGGGGACTAATATGTTGAGCCCTTATGTTTGTCGGAGGACATGTAGAGGTGGAGAGACATTGAAAGAGGCAAGCTCTTCAATTCTCTGATCACACATGCATTAGAGGTAATTCAGAACTTTGGACTTTAAAATTCCTTAATAATATTCTAAATGCTGACCTTTTCTTTATATGTTCATGGATGGCTCAAGGCTTGTTGCTAGCCAAAGACGAGCATTTAATCCTCTAAAGCGAGTATAACTTTAAGGAGGTCATGGTGGGTACCATAGTTGGGGACTACAATAAGAAGTTTGAGGCAGCAAAATGAGTAGTGGAGCTTACTGAAGCATAACTTGTTGAGGCCATGTCTGAGGTTGAATCCCATCAGAACAAGATCCAAGAGCTCAAGCATTCTCAAGCTCAGCTTACTAAGATAGCTGAGGAATGAGTTTTCGAGATTGCTAACCTGAAGGAGAAGCTTGCCAAAGAGAAAGAAGCTCAGATCGACTACTTGAAGTCTTACCAGAATATGGTATCAGGATTTCTCAAGGCGTATAGATTGGAGTGCAAAAGAATCATGCTCGCTCGCTATCTTAATTTGGATTTCTCAGAGTTTGATAAGAAAACACCAAATGATTTGGCCAAATTGGTTGCTGAGAATGAAGCTGCCAGTAAAGCTGCCGAAAAGCACTTAAAAGTCTCAAAGGTCATTAAAAAGACAACCATTATTGAGGGGTCAGCTTCTGAGCAATTGGTGGGCCCTAACCCTTCCGTAGAGAAGTCTTTAGCTAAAGCTAGCCCTGCTGCTACTACTACTGTGGTGCCCGAGAATCCAACTTTGGAGGATTTAAATGTCTCTTCTAGTACTAGTTTCGTGCCTCCTGAGTCTGAGGCTAATGTAAATTCTTAAAGTATTTTCTTCTTTTGTAGAGACAACTAAAGATGAATGAAATGGTACTTTATTTTATTAGAGTTCATCTTTTGTCTAAGTACAACTTCTTTACTGATAGTATTTTCTAAGGCTATCTAAGTTCCAATATTGACGTAGTTCTTTACCTTGCATATCCTTTATCTTATATGCACCCTTTATAGCTTTTTCTGTGACTTGATAAGGACCTTCCTAGTTAGGTTTGAGCTTCCTAGTTTTGGAACTACCTTTGCCTATATCTGCTCTTCTTAGCACAAGATCTATGGTCTTGAATTGTCTTAGTTGGACATGCTAGTTATTATATCTGGCTACTCTCTGTTTTTGAGCTTTTTAGACTATTGATGCTTGTTTCCTTCTTTCCTCAAGCAAGTCTAAGCATATCCTAGTATTAAGATAATTAATTTCCAGGTCAAACTCTCTTGAGACTTTGTTACTTGATGAGCCAATCTCTACAAGTATTACTGCATCCATTCTATATGTCAGCCTAAAAGGTGTTTCTCCTGTTTAGCTTATAGGTGTTGTTCTATATGCTCAGATGACATTGTTGAGTTCCTCCACCCAATTTCCTTTCTTTTAATCTAGCCTTTTCTTTAGCCCTTGCATGATGATTATGTTAGTTGCTTCTAATTGTCCATTCGTCTAAGGGTGGGCTAAAAACGTAAATCTGAGCTTGATGCCTAATCCTTAGTAGAATATCTTAAACCTTTCATTGTCAAACTGCTTCCCATTAGCTATGATCAAAGTATGAGGTATGGTGAATCTGAAAATCACTTCTTTCCAAAAGAAATGCTGGATCCGAGCTTCCGTGATGGTTGGGATAGCTTCTACTTCTATCCACTTGGTGAAGTGATCAATCGCTACTATCTAAAACTTCTTTTGAGACGTGGAGACTAAGAATGGACCTAGGATATCCATTCCCCAAACAGCGAAAGGCCATGAACTTCTGATTGGTTGCTGAGTGTTGGAAGGCTTGTGAGTTAGCGAGCAAACTGGTGACACTTAGGGCATTTTTGAGCTAGCTGATATGCATCTTTGGACATGTTAGGCCAGTAATACCCTTGTAACAATGCCTTTTGGACTAACGAGTTTTGAGCCTCATGAGCTCCACAAATTCCTTCATGAATTTCCCTAAGTATGTAATCACCCTCCTCTTGAGACACACATTTCGACCATAGGTGTGACATAGACCTTTTCTAAAGATTCCCATTATACATGGAGTAGTGCACAATTTGTTTCTTCATTTTTCGAGCTTTGAGCTTATCTTCATGTAAAATGCCTTGCTCTAAGTATCATATGATTAGCTTCATCCATTCAACCACTTCCTAAATATTCATTACTTCTGTTTCTTCAATGTTTGGCTTGGTAAGCTCCTCACTTAAATCAAGCTCTTTGAATGCTTGATTGTCTTCTGATGCTGATTTGGCCAATAAATCCGCTTCGACATTCTCACTTCTAGGAATTTACTGTATTTCCCATTGTTTCCCTTCCTATTCCAGCTTCTTTAGGAGCTCTTTTGCCTTCTCTATATATTTAATCATGCTTAGCTCTTTAACCTGGTATGTGCCTTTCATATGATTAACCACTAGTTGTGAGTAAAAATATACTTTAAGATGCTCAGCTCGAATTTCTATAGCCAACCTGAGCCCTGTGAGTAGTCCTTCATATTCAGCTGCGTTGTTAGTGGCATTATACTTAATTTGAACTGCATATTTAATTTTGACTTTGTTCGACCCAATCAGAATAATTCCTACTTCGGACCCTTGCGCTCTAGATGCTCCATCTCTGTAGAGTCTCCATTCCAGATATAAAAGAAAGACTGTTTTTTCCATCGTCATCTCTTGTATAAAATCTGCTAATGCCTAAGCCTTTATCTACTGGCGAGTCTCATAGCTGATGCCAAATTCCCCTAGCTGAATTGACCATTGGACCAGATGTCCTGAAGTTTTCGGTCTTTGTAGAATTTTCCTCAAAGGGAAGTTAGTTCTGACTACTATTAAGTGGGCTTGAAACTACTGTCTGAGCTTCTTCAATGTGTGAACCACTATCATGGTGAGCTTATCTAATTTGAGATACTGAATCTCTGAGCCTCTGAGGATTTTAGTAACATAGTAGACCTAGCTCTGTTGGCTTCCTTCTTTTCATACTAACACTGAGGCTATAGACTCATAACCAATATAAAGTTTCGCTTGGGACTGGTCTGCTGAGCAATGGAGGCGAAGTTAAGAACTTCTTAATTTCTTTGAAAACTACCTAACATTCGTTGTTCCATTCAAATTTTTTGGAATTCTTCAAGGCTCGAAATAGGTGTAAGTACTTCTTTGCTGAGCATGAGATGAACCTTTCGAGAGCCGTGATTCTGGCATTGAGTTTCTAAAGCTCATTCAGTGATGTTGGAGCTTTTATGTTCATAATAGCTTCCATCTTCTCCATGTTTGCTTCTATTCCCCTATGTGAAATCATGAAGCCCAAGAATTTTCCTTCTTTTACTCCAAAGATGCACTTGAATAGGATGCTCAAACCTAAGAGGAATAAGATTCCTCTTTCTTGTAGGATTTTTCATTACTTGAGGTAGTTCCTCCTGAACCGGAAGTCTTCCTAGTAAGGAACGTCCTTTCCTACTTGGATTTGGTCTTCTTTATTCTGCAAGTTACTTTATATTAGGAATATAAGTTATAGAAATATATTTAAGGGGTATCAATAATAATTTTTTTTTTAAAAGTTAGTTTGGCACTAATGTTCCCTTTAGAAAAATAGTCAAAGAAAATGTTCCAAATTATATTCAGTGCAAAAGATGAGGAAACTTCACTATTAATGTTAGATGAATGAATCATTTTTAATAAATTTTTTTGGTCAAAAAGAGGGTATTTCTAAATCTTAATATCTCAAGAGGATCATCTTTGACATCAAATACAATATACAAAACTGGATGAAGCATTGATTTCATTTCCATATACATAAATTTGATATAAAAATGTAACTATCATGCATATACATAGTCTGCCTAATCCATAGTTTCCCTACAAATGTTTATATATTAACACTACAACCTATTAATAATCTTAATCTTAATGCATATGATTTTGAAGAAGTTGTTCATACATCTCAAATTGTTGTGCATAAATATTATTGTAGACGGCGGGGTTTAGCGCGCGCCCAACTTTATTGTAACCGCGACACTGTTTGAGCTCAGGGCTCTAGGGAACACACTAACCACTGTCACAAAGACATGGCGTGGAGATGAGGAGTCGCCACCCAGTGTAATAATTGGGACATATCAAAAGTGGTGGTAACTCGATTCTCTAATACAAGCTAGCACCACAACCAGGAGTTCTGGATACGGAATACTAACTTCTTTTAGTCTTGTGTTCATTTAGATTTATTTTATTAATTATTATCTTATTCCCTAATTACATGCAATTTCATTAAACCCTAATTTGAACATCCATCTAACCCTAAGACAACCAATCAATGAAAAAGCACATAAAAAATGCATTCAAAATATAATGTCCCTAAATCTAAACTATATTTTAATTTAAGTTAACTAAATCTACATATTTTAATTACAAATGAAAATGCAACTAAAAATGGGCCTACATTTTGATTAATTAGTGAACTTAAATCTATTGTTTTTAATTCTATGAGTGGGCCTAAATCTATTAAGTTTTAAAAGAAAAAGAAATTAATTAGTGGGCTTAATTCTAATTATTTTAATTCTAAAGAAAATGGGCCTAAGTCTATTAAATTATGAAAGAGGCTTTATTAATGGGCTAAGTCTAAGTTAATTTTATTTAATTAAAAATGGGCCTAAGAATCTAAATTAACCTATTGGGCCTAAATTTAATTTTAAACCTAAAATCTAAATTAATTAATTAA
>CATIWM010005797.1:0-14042 GCA_949671775.1 Mallotus repandus | reverse complement strand
ATCCCATTGTTGACCAGTGTGTGGATGAGGTGAGATAGGCGTTCTAAGCAGAGCACAAAAATGTAAGGAGAAATGCCATCTCCTTGACGGATACCCCATTGAGGTAGAAAGTTCTCGATGATTTCACCATTCCATACAAGCTTCATGTTAGTTGTTCTAATGCACTCCATGATCCTCGTAATTAAAGATGCATTTAACCGACTAGCTGAAAGAGAATCTTCTATGAAGTTCCACTGTAATCTATCATAAGCTTTTTCAAGGTCAACCTTAATAGTCATGATGCCCTTCTTACGATGCCACATGTTCATAGAATTCACCACCTCTTGGAAAATTATGACATTGTCAGTGATTTGCCACCCAGGGACAAAACTGCTTTGGGTTGGGTTTACAAGCTTCTCCATGTAAGGCTTGATTCTGTTGACTATAATTTTTGTGATTACCTTATAAGCGACGTTGTATAAGCTTATAGGTCTCAGCTGGAGAATGGAAGAGGGAATAGGAATTTTAGGTATGGGCACTATAAACGTCTCATTGAGCTTCGGGTCCATGTCACTTGTAGCAAAAAAATCCCTGACCATCTGGTAAAGGCTGTCTCCAACTACCTCCCATTGAGTTTGATAGAACACCGGCTGCAGGCCATCAGGACCTGGGGCCTTGTAGGGGCTTATATCATTAATTGCCTTCTTGACTTCTTCTTTAGAAATCTCTTTCCCCATGTTCTCAATGTCGATGGTGTCTAGAGGAGGAAAGCAATTCTGCCAGGATGGAAGCTGTATGGTCGGGTTGTCATTTGAATAGAGATCAATGTAGAAACTGCGTGCAACTTGTTTAATCATATCAGCATCCGAGACCCATTGTTCATTAATCTTCAGAGCTTCAATTTTGTTGAATTTTTGTTTGATGATGGTGGAAGAGTGGAAAAAGGAGGTGTTGCGGTCGCCAAGTTTTAACCACCTTTGGCGAGATTTTTGAAACCAGATAATTTCCTCTTGAAGAAGAGTTTGCTCGTATTCTGATGCTAAATTATCTCTGATGAGTTCCAGATGCTCAGAATTACGGTACTGAAGGATTTCATCAATTTTTTGGATGCTGGAAAGGATATGTTTTTTCCTCTGAAAAACATTGCCAAACACTTCTTTATTCCAGATTTTCAAACGGTTAACAAATTCACTGGTTGTGTTCGCAAAGTTTCCTTTCCAATTCCAACTATCTCGAACCCACTGTTTGAAACCAGAATGAGTTAGCCAGGCTGCTTGAAATCTGAAGGGTCTCTTGTTGACAGGTGGAGGAGGAAGGCCGAAAAGGTTAAGGAGGATTGGCCTGTGATCTGATTTTATTTTGGGGAGGTGTCTTAAAATTACTTCAGGGTAATTCAGTTGCCAGGATTGAGACACAATGGCTCTGTCTAATCTTTCTTTCACACCTCTGCATTCCCAAGTGAATCTCGGGCCTGAAAAGCCAATGTCAATCAAATGGCAAGAGTTGATAAAGTCCCGAAATTTTCTACAGCTAGAGAGAGGGACATGGTTGCTTCCCATTTTGTCTTATTTGCCCAAATAAGCATTGAAATCTCCTATAAGCATCCATGGAGAAGTAATATCTTTGTAAAGTAAGGAGAGGTCCCTCCATAATTTTTCTCTGATCGTTGCAACCGTACTGCCATAGATTGCTGTGCATTCTGAGGTGACTCCTTTATGATGAAAGCGGAAATGTATGAATTGGTTGCTAGAATGGAGGATATCCAGGGTGACATGGGTGCAATCCCACAATACCCATATACCGCCTGCAAAACCGTTAGCATCTTCTCTGAAAGAATTATTAAAACCCAAGTTCTTGATCACCTCCTGAGCCCTTGAGCCACTGATTCTAGGTTCAGTTATTAAACAAATCAGCGGTTGGTGGGCACGCACCAACTCTCGAAAAGCATTGCAAAACCGTTTGTTACCTGCCCCTTGGCAGTTCCAAGCAATAATTGACATAAATAATGGAATAAAAAAGAAGTTGACAGCACCTATCAAACCTCTATATTCAAGCTTGCAAGACTTCCACATCGACCACATCCTTGCTTAAGGCATCCAAAAGCAGAGGAGTGTCCAGTTCAGGTTTATTTTCTTTTCTTTGACGTCTGCTAGGACCAGTTTCATCCAGACCTTTTATGGTTTTTTGGGAGGTGCTAATCTGAACTCTTTTTTTTTTTATTAAGTCAGGTGGTTTTTTGGCTTGAAACAGAGCAAAAGGTTTGTTAGTTAAGGTTTGGAAATGGGTTGTAGGGGTAAGGTTTGAGCCCATGAATTTAGTGACTTCAAAAAAAGGCTCACCCACCGGATCATAATTTTTGTTATGGACCTGGGCTATTCCTTTTTTAAAGTTTTCAAAAAACTTTTCTTTATTAGGTATATGTGTTATCTCCTTCTTTGTCACGGTTGGTTCCACCTTGTTTTTAGTTTCCTGTGTCTTGCTATTCCTAGTCTCATTGTTGACTTTGCCCTTCTTGATTCCTGACACTTGATCCCAGGGAAGCTCCACCGATCTAGTCTCCATTTCCATTTGAAAGCTGACCTCCTCAAAAAGGGCCGCAAATCTCAAGTCGTTCCCCAAGGTGTGAGAAATTTCAAACGGCAAATCTTTCCCTGACACTTTGTGAGGCCCACCAATAATTATGTCGTGTTGGTTGTCTTTTCTTGGTCGTCATTGCCGGTGTTGTACATGAAGCCAAGGGCCGTAGTCGCCAGATGAATTTTTTGGTGAGATGCAAGAGGTCGTATCTTGGTTTATATTGTGCAAGTCGGCCTCGTGGTGTGTGTCTTTTCCCATTTCTGTTTGAGGATTCTTGTTCGGGCAGATGACTACACTGTGACCGACCCTGCCGCAGTTGAAGCAGATTTGAGGTAACCCTTCGTACTCAATTCTTTGTGTTTCCCCATCTAGGATGAATTTGGAAAGTAAAGGTTTGGATAGATCAATTTGCACAGCTACTCTCGCAAACTTGCCTCTTGTTGCTAATTAAGTGTTTAGATCAACTTTAAGGGTTTGTCCAACAACGTTGCCAATGCCTTTGAGTACTGCTTCATGATAATACTGCACCGGTAACCTAGAGAAGCGAATCCATGCTGTGATTGTCGAAACCGTGGTGTTTGAAGCTCTAAAGTTTGGAGTCCATCGTTGAACGGTTAGATAGTGACCCAAAATAGTCCAAGGTTCGTCCATTAAAGCCTTATCAGCATCGTCCTTCAAACTTAGTTTTTCCAGGTAAAACCCATTTTCCATATCAAGGATTCTGAATGCGCCTCGTGGTTGCCAGAGTTGTTTGATTTTGACGCTCAGAAGCTTGTATCCAATCTGTCGTCCAAATAACTTGATAACAACCGAGTTTTCCCATGGCTTCACCATCGCATCTTTCAATCTATCGGAGGTGTTAACCGTAGAGCCTGAGTTATCTCTTTCAATGGTGATATCTGTGGCTTGCACTTCTATGGCCGTGAGTGGTTCATTTGTGGTGTCTATGTTTAGACCCAAAACTGAGTCTCTGTAGGAAGGTCTAGGTTGGATGGGGGTTTGTTCATTTGTGGTTGTGTCATTTAGGTCCATTCCCTCCTCCGTCGGAGGGGAGAATTCAGGCATGTTTAAACTGAGGTTATTCAAATGTTGAGTGAAACAATATTCACCGGAATCTTCGGCATTATTATTAATGTTTTATGTTTTTTGAGCAAATGAAAGGACATAAGTGTGAGGATTGATCATTATATACATATGGATGATAAGAAGAGGAGAGAGTTGCAGCTTGAATATTCATAACTTATGAGACGTGATAGGGCAGAAACCGTCCATGAAACATTACTGCAACATTATAATTTTATTGATTCAAATTAACAATATATTAATAGAAACATAGATACAAATTTGCTAAAAGCCATAGAGGATGAAACAACATCTAAGTTAATAGTATAATAAATTGGCTCAAAATCTATAAATTTGATAATATTATAGTGACTAAAATAACTAGGACTTCAGTTTTGTAACATACTGATGATCATAATTTGATTTGTTATCTCTATTTGATCAAATATATTTTGTCTGTCTAAATCGCCCACACAAAAATAAAAATCCACAACAAGACGACGAAAAATAAAATATTGTAACAACACGACAAAAAATCAAATGCCACAACAAGACGACGAAATCATGAAAAATAAAATAAAACTATATCTATGTGATCCACTTGTTTAAGAAATAAATTGATAAAATAAAGGTGTAGAGGGGTGATTTCAGGCTAAGAATGGCTAAAAATCACCCCTTCTTATTTAAGGAAGATGAGTGGTTAGAAAAGAAAAAAGAAAAAGTTATGAAACATTAGCACAACATTGATTTGTTAAACTCTCACAAATATTGATGGTGGATGATAGCGGTGAACATTCAAACTCATGATGTTTTAGTTCTCATAAGCAAAAATACCAATTAGATGAACTCTGATTGACCAAATTCTCTCAAATGTTTGATTCTTGGTATGTCATACATTAGACCAAGAGCTTACTAACACATAATGGATCATGGAAAGCACTCTCTTTGCACATCTACTAAACCTTTTAAATGAAAGTGGATTTTGCAGAACATCCATTCTTCTAATCGAAGACATTGTCAAAACCTTGGCAGTTTGTACACCGAAATCTCTAAAATTAAGTTCACTTAATTTGTCGGTAATGTTAATGGCTCCTCTCACTAGTGTGTTTATGCAAACTAGCTAACTTGGTCGATATATTATTAATCTACAATGAAAACTTTGAAAAGTATTTTCTAACCCAAATTACAAGGTAAAATATATCAAAAAGAATTTACTAATTAAAAAAATTATATATTAAGTGCAACAAAGTTATTGTATTGTTTCTTACTTATCACTCAATAATTCAAAAGTGATTAGCAAAGACAAATTTTAGTTGGCAACATTGATGCAAGGAACGCTCAATAGAAGGTGAGGATTTACTATTTTTATCGCAGATTTGATTTTTTTTCCTTCAAATGAAATCACCAATACATATATTGTGTGAAAATTCACCATCAATAACAAATCAATGTAGTAGCAAGGGGACAAGATCAATGTGGTCCACCCCCACTCATGCACACACAATAGTGATAATAATATCTAGCAATATTTGATGATTCTCTAATCATAGCATATAAAAGGTGGAGGAAATCTATTTTTTATTTGTATGGTGATAAGGAAATGTACCTTACAATTAAAACATTGCATTTTGAGCTCTTTTCCTTTCTTTTTCTTTTCTCAATTTCTTGCTTTTTTTGGTTTTGATAGTGATATTTCATCACTCACCAGCCCTTCAAGTATGACTTTGCTCCACTTTTCTTGTCAAATTTTCTCAGCTCCTCTGCTAGCTAGAGGACCATGGTGTGAAGTGGCATGTGAGGCTAAACATGATATCAAGAAACCAATAATATGATTAGGAGTGACAATGGAGCATGTCGGATGGCAAAATGTTGCTTTTTTTTTTTTTTTTGAAACACGGGAAAAGTATAGATGTTTTAAATGGAATTATATCATTAAAATACTCAATAATCGGCAGCAAAATATTGCTTTGAAGCTTTGCCATAAGACAACAATGTTAAAAAATGAAAATCCGAAACCAAATAATCATATAAGTTATTAGAAGATTTTCAAATGATTTTGCACATTATAAGTAACAAAAAGATGTAATATCTAAGCAAGAGAAAGGTTTGCTTTATAAAAAGATGTGGACACCATCAATTGATTAATGTAATAATAAGAAGTTTCTTTGCAAAAGAGATAATCATGCAAAGATGGTAGGGCACAAAGATTATCTTCTGTAATGTATTTTTGCTTTTTGCAATCTTTTGAAATGTAATTTCTCACGTATGCCTGTCTTATTCTCATTTTTTAGCATTCCCACCATTTTGTTTATGAACATTAAAGAATGGATCACACATGCAAAACAAAATACCCACCAACATATATTACCAAAAGCATTAGAATATTTTATTATAAACTCATGACGATTGTGATTGCCAAAGTATATCTCTTGCTGTTACTGTTCAAGTAAGAATAGTGTAGAAACTCAAACTTGAACCTTTGTTCAGTTAAGCTATACATCTTTGTTTTGCCAATTTGAGCCATTTAATTTTTCAGAGGTTAAAAAGCAGTTTGATTACAATCTGGAAAGAGTATTCACAACAAAAGCTACAGTCTCAAGCACATAAGAAAATTTCAACTATTAACCTCCCAAGGCAATAATTGAGCACCATAGCCTTTGCTCCCTGTGGAAACCAGAATCCAAGGCTTCATGTCCATGTACTCCATTTTCAACAATGCAGTACAAATAATGTAAAAGCCTGTCTCCTTCTCCTCTCAAGCAATTCCACGCCCACAATAGCCGCAAGGATGTCGTTAGTCAACACCACAAACTTTGAGCCACATCCCGCCTCGATAAAAGAAGTAAACAAGACAGGAGAAGAAGAAAGCATTCCAACATCAAATAGCTTTAAGCAGCTATTGCAACATGAATGCTGCTATTGAAAGGGGCAGCCGAAGAATTCTGTGCTTCAATGATTTATTTGGCATGGCCCACAAGGGTCAAGTTCAGATCAGATCAAATTTTTAACAGCAAACTGATGAAGCTACTGAAATTTATTAACAAGAAATTTTAGCAGAAGCCTCCATCAGCGCAGGGAAAAAATGAATATTTCACAATCGGACTTTTTAAGTCACATTCCTCCTGTAGCTGCAGTTATATCAGCAAAAAAATTGGAGGAAAAAATAATTGTAATGGAAACTAAGACATACCACCCTTGACTCTCACTTCCACCGCAAGGACTGCCTAATTCCAGTGTATATAAGTCCTAATGACCTTCCAATCAAGGAAACTAGAAAGAATGAGATGGCACTGCTAATTTTGTCAATGACAGCTTTAACCAGCGGCATGCTGATATCAGATAACTCAAGATATAAACTGAAGTAGTATCTCCTGCAAAACAATTTTGAAAATAATTTAGAAAGAAGAACAAACTATCTCAATCTATAATCACTAAAATCATACAGCAATTGAAGAAAGCATCAAAATAGAATTGTGAGTTGGTAGAGAAATGTCCCAAAACTTGATCCAGCTATATGGGAAAAAGAGAGTTTTCCTAATTGGAGTAAATAATTTAGCTGTACAAAAATTATGGGGAAAGGAAGAAAAAAAGAGTTGGTACAAAAAGGACTTCGTGGATGCAAAGAGGAAAGCAGTAAAAGATTCAAGGGCGTGGAGCATTTACATTGTAAGGAGACTAAGAAGTTGGGTGCTTCTCTTGTCAAGAAGATCACTGTATACACATAGTTTTTGGCAATTATTAATTAGTAGATAAGGCAAACCAACTTCTAGACAAGATTTTCTATCCCCCTAGTGGTCTAAGCCTTTATTCAACAAGGTATTAGTTCAAATCCAAATGTATTAGCCTAATTGTGCCAAATCACTGGCACAAGCACCCCGAAATTATTTCCTATGAGCACTATAAATTTTAGCAACGGTAGGATGATGAAACTTGCACATCTAACTTAACCATTAGGGAATAACTCCAGGAATTAACCGATATAACATTTCAAATCCAACAATGAAACTCAATCCATCTATCCAGTTTGCCAAAAAAAAATTGTAATATTATTGTCCAAAATTCCTACAATACATTCTAAGAAGTCAGAGCAACACTGATTGAACAAGTTCGCCTAAGGTGTCATCCTGTTTTGAAACCATAGGAAACATCATATAAGCAATTCTACCAAAGAGATTAATGTTATGAAGTTCAAAACCATGAAAATTATGTGAAGAAAATTGAAGAGCGATAAGTTTACGAGCAGTAACTATTCCCTTTTCAAACAAGGATCCACAATTCCACATCAAACCAGTCGGCATGTTCATTTCTTATGCAAAGCAAAAGTTCAGGATCAAAGCAAAACAATATACCAGCCTGTTAAAGCCCTTAATTCCTTGGTCCGTTTTACAGGCATAGAGAACTCGCTTATGACAACATATGACAACAATGAAGGTGACGTTCCAGATTTTCTTTGAGCAAGCTTTTTCCACCAACTAGAATTTTCAGTCTGATTCTGGCTCAGTTCCTCAATAACTTTGGGCTGTAGTGTGCACAGATCAAATCGATCCTCGTACATTGATACAACTGCCTCCACATTTTGATACAACCACTGATTCAAAGACACCTGTAAGCAAGGATATCTTTGAAGTCTTACTGATATTTGTGTCAAAAGCGCACATACTAGCAAATATCATACAGGAAATAAAAACAAAAGTTTAGTTTCTAACTTATAAAAACTAATATTTTCAAAAAAAAAAAGGCTCCTATCTTATTCATAAAGGGAAAAAGGAAAACACATAAAAATTGCATAATCTTTCCTTTGAGAATTTTAAACAGTCACCACTTGACTTGCCTCTTTCAATCACTTAGTCTGTGTAACATAATTCAACTACAAAACTACACATGTTAGAATGTAAGAAAGCAAATTTGTTCAATATAATTTCAAAAATTTAGTTAATCAAGCAAACAAGAGTTCTAGGTGCATTAGTTTTGCATCAAAAGTTGAGTAGAATTTTGTAGATATTTCACATACTCAACTATCAAGTTCATTACACAGTAAAATTGATATAAGCAACAAGTTTCTCCTATCACCATACAGATCAGTTGAAATTTAACAGAAAAACAGAGATAAATATTTTAGTAAAAATAAACAGAGATAAAAATTTCAGAGAAAATAAAATGTTTTAAACTGACTTTAGTACTTCAGTACTTCACCTTCAAGTTTCCATATACAAAGAAAGATACACATAGAATTAGCAGTTAGAAAATGAAAACATTAAAAGCCACAAGAATAGAGGGCAGATAAATTACCTACATGACATCCCTGTCATTACTCATTAGCAAGAAAGGCAGATAAAGCAAGGCGCGGGCAAATAAAATCATAAAATCATTTCAGTTGATGAACCAATACATGCATAAGAGACAGCTGATCATGGCAAGAGGATTACAGGGGAGAGCTACTACACCTCATTGCGCAATCTTTGGAGTGCTCGAGTTGACAAATTGCACATATTTATGCCAAGGTCATTTATTTCATTTGACAAATTACCATCAACAGAAATAAGCTCCAAGTAAACACTGGCTATGCCATCTGCAAAAATGATCACCAAATCTTCCAATATGGAATCTCCATGCAAAGAAAACAAGCTCTGATCATAACAACTCTTCCTGCTCAAATAAAGACAATCGTACAATAAATGTCTGCATTGAAATCAAGACTAGGCTGTCACAGAATGGCATATGAAAAAAAAATTAGAACAATACAAAGAAGCCCCCACAGAGGATGGGGAAAAAAAAAAGCCTAGTTGACGTCCTTGCTCCCATTTAACCTATAAAGCCACTGGATTGATTATTGAGGCTATTATATAGAATTTGTACATGTCAGCACAGCATGCAGACATGCTCTGCCAAGCATGTGATGACCGCTTACTTGGACAAAAAAAAAATGCCAATGAAAATTGCCATGCCAGCATGTCACATAAAATAATATCCACAATGCCATTCTGTTTGGTCAATCTAGCGTATTCTTAATTATAAAAACAAGCTACTGTAACTCTCCTGAGAAAAACAAACGAGTCATGCAGCAATACTCAAGGTTGCACAACATATTATCTCTGCTTTAATTGCAATCTTGAAACTCAAATTCTTAATGATCCTTGACTATACAAGAAAAACAGTACAAGAATTTGAAGCGATTCAGAAGGGGAAAAAAAAAGATAATCATGACAGGATTATTTGAAGCGATTCAGAAGGGGAAAAAAAAAAGATAATCATGACAGGATTTACCTGAGAGATCCAAATCTAAGAAAGTACAATAATTCAGCGTAAAGATCTTCCTTGCCTGACTTTCTTATGCACCGCAAAACAGTTTCATCTCCTTTTAACTTCTGAATCATCACAGAGACAATTTCCTGAAAACAAAAATAAGAGGAATGGAGAAGGTGACTTAATCTAAACAGGCAATGCGTGACAATTCTCCTACAGCAATATATGCAGCTTTTCCAATCAATACCTCATCCCATTTCCTGTTTTCAAGCCGAAGTTCCTCTAATAGCCAAGCCTTGCATGCACGGTTACAAGAGTTTCGAATAATTTCAGGAAAAATAGTCAACCAATCATCCAAATTGAGAGATTCACAATCATCAAAAACATTATTCACCTGCACACAAATTTTATGAAAAAGTTAGGTTCCAAAATGCATGTTTTAGGTTTGTCAAATAGTTTTAGAGTCTCAGTTCAAGATCTTTTATTCCCTGTGATATCTTATTCCAATCCTTTTTTCCCTACAGAAGACTAAAAACTGCGCAAAATTTAAATCCTAAAACTTTGAAATCCTTGTCAAAAGATTAGTAGAATTGACATAACCTAACGGCAGGCCAGCACAAATAAATCCAGAAATAGACTTCCAAATAGCTGAACCTCTCAAATTTCACTTTTCTTTATAAATGAAATACTGGCTCTAATATCTGAAAACCAAAATATCAAAGTCGTAACATTGAGTTAATCTAATGGAAGTCAATAGAATGCAAGCTTTAGGCAAGTTTCCATTGATGCTTCCTAGAAAATAGAAAAACACTCAAGCTTTGTCATTGGTGAGTACACTACCCATTACAGGAAAACTAGAAGCTTCCTATGCATTTCATTCTCACGTGGAACGGCACATTATTATAATGTAATTGAATAACCCTAGCAAACCATATCAAATTCTCAGAAAATAGTTATTTGAATTATTTAACACTGTTATCTAGAATCATTAAGAAATGCCTTTTTGCAACAATATGCAAGATTGTATGCAATGCAGCTAACTTTCTATCTGGTAGTCACAGCTGAAAAAGTCACTTTAATCATCAATCTTCAGGTTTTTCTTTTCCAACAGTGTTTTTCTAAGCCTCTGAGGACTCCAACATTTTTTTGGCTTATCAAATTATTATTATGAGATACTAGTGATTTATATTAGAAGAAGAAAAGAGGCAGAGAGAAAGAAGATGGTGACAGTGCCTGCCTCATCCTCCAGTTGATTAAACGAAGCCCAAAGTAATCGCAACTTGGGACCCTCAGAGAGGGCAGACAAACTTAACGGTCGCTTGGCCTGCTGTTGCTCAACTTCCAGGAATCTGCACCCTAGATTATTCTTGCGGTCTAAAGTATCAAGAGAACCCAAAAGTTTTGCCTTTACTGCATCCCAAGCATAATTTACATTGACATGATCATCATTCTTCTTAGCACTACAAGAGAGGGAAAAAAAATTCTCCATCAAACACAAGAAAAGCCTAGACAAACAACAGCATTACACTCTTGTCTTCAAAAAAAAAAAAGCATCATCCATGGAATTAAAAACAAATTTTGATATTGAAATTTTGATCTGCTTACCCTTACCTACCAGAAGACGCTGCAGCACTTTCAGGGACCACATTATCATCCAGGATGTTACCCAAAGAAGTGAAATTAGACCTCTTAGCAGGGATGACTCCTGCCAAGTACGTAAGCACTATGCTGGCCATCAGAAGAAACTGGTCACCGATAGTAACCAAATCAGTGGCTGTAACACCATCAGGGTCCACCAAAAATCCCAGGCAACAACAGCTGAATGAAGTTTCCTTGGTAAAGGCAGCAGCTTTGGAGTAAGAGAGTCCACTGCTGCAAGTTCTCCGAAGAGGAAAGCTGGCAACTTTACACCTTCCTTGAGATAACTTCCTATTACCAGAACAGCAACACCAATCTCAAACAATGCCGAAGACACAATATTGAAAATTAAGCAGCAGAAGGGTAATGGGTACCTCTTTGGAGCCGTAAAATGCGAACTTTGGGTGATTAAAAAGCCTTTCTCCTTGACACAACTCCTCCACATAGAGGCGGAAGCTGCGTAGTCTGCCATTGCTGAAACTTTGAAAAGCTGGTTCCAATTCAACACATTGCGTGGGTAATTGTTGAGGTTTTGAGAGAGGAAATAAGGGTTAGGGTTTTGAGAAAAGTTGAGATGGAAGATGAAAATCAAAGAGGATATGGATTGCAAATGTGCGAACCTTATTAAGATCGATGATTCCGTATTTTATGCTCCCCGCTTTTCAGCTTTTTGTTTGTTTGTTTGTTTAAATTGATTTGGAAATGGGAAAATGACTATTTTAGTGTCGATAAAATTTCTAATTTTTTTTTTTTATATTTACAGTTTCTAATTTATTATCTATTTTTTATTATTATCCTAAAAAAATTAATTAGACTTATAATAAATTTTAATTTTTAATTTCAGTAATGGTTATCTCTCATTCATCGATTTTCGATGAAATCAACACCGGAATGCTGAAGTGGGCAAATAAGATGATGAGGATATGGCAAAATTATTTTCAATAATGAACCAAATGTCATGTGGGCTCCTGTCAAACTTTGCAGCGTAAATGAAAAACTTTATATGGGATGACATCTGGTTCATTATTAAAAATAATTTTGTCACATCGTCATTCCCTTATTTACCTACGTTAGCATTTCAATGTTAATTTCATCAAAAATCGACGAATGAGAGTTTACCGTTACTGAAATTAAAAGTTAGGAATTTTTGTATACTTAATTGATTCTTTAGAATGATAATGAAAAAAAGGGTAATAATCTAGGGACTGTGAGAATAAATAACATCTTTTTTTATTACAATTGAATATGTTATTAACTTATTAAAAAATTACAAATAAATATTTGTAACTGACAATGTGACAATATCATTCTCCATTAAATTGCTAACGTAGAAGAGTATATTGGTAAAACTGAAGCTAACATCTTCGTTTTTTTACAAAAAAAAAAAAAAAACATCTTCATTTACTGTCAAAAAGTTTTAAGTAAAAATAATTTGAAATTAGGAATTAGGGATTTGGGTTCTTTGAGAGTAAAGAAGAAGCTTAATTAAATAAAGGAAAAATTACACAATTGATGTCTGGACTTTTTAAAATTTGCTATTTTGGTGTATGGGCTTTTTTTTTTATTTTTAGGTGTCTGAACTCATTATTTTTGGTTCATAGAATTGCTTCTAACCGACTACTGGTGGTTTGAGTGCTGAGTCAGCTGCGGTGGGACCCATATTTTGCTATGTTAGGCATCACATAAGGAAAAAAAGGAAATGACAAAACTAACCTAAATAAAAGTAGTTAGAAAGACAAAACTAACCCTAATTAATGAAACACAAATTAACCTAACATTTTTAGCTCAACACCGTCCCATTTTCAAATAGAAAATCAAGCTTCTTTGTTTTGTTAGTCAAACTCAATTCTTCATGTAAGACCGTCACATTATCTACTGAAACATCGAAGATTGTTCTTCATGCAAGACCGTCACATAAGCTAAATATGACTGTCATCCATAAATAAATATACCTTTGTTGTATTGAAAAGTACGGAAGATGAAGCTTCCTTACATACTACTGCATCAGTTGTCCATTGTTTCTTTCCCTTGCAAAAGCTTATTAGTTTTGGTAAACTGAGTAGCTTCAAGGAGACTAACTGATCAGCTTCAAGGAGACTAACTGATCGAACTCAACCATTTCATTGTTGTCTTCACTTTCACCAACCATAATATATTCCATTTTATAACAATTTTCCACTTCCAAAACTTGAAGCTGCTTTGAATCTTTTTGGATGTAAAGAATTAACACGGTTGGCAAAGGATATGCATAAGTTAGCCAGTCTTAGAGATCTTGACAATAGCATATGCTATGAGTTGACACACATCCTATGGGGCATTGGTAAATGGACATGCCTCAAAATATTACCTTTGTTAACGCTAGCCACAGATAACTCTTTTGTTGGCCTTAGCAATAATCAATCTTGATTTTGATCTTAACAATCTTAGTTTTGAGCATTTAACATGTTTATTTAAGTGTGTATAAGCTAGGACTATCATGCAAATCAAAATGGAGTTAAGTATGCTCTTGGGCTAATGTGACCTCCGAGATTCAAGGAAGATTT